>PVKC010003296.1:0-39110 GCA_004027635.1 Crocidura indochinensis
CAGCAGTTTTGGGATAGGGGATGGCACCAGAAAAATACAATATAAGGAATAAGAATCCAAGGACTTCACATATCAAACACACGTTCTAGTCCTTTGAACTATTGCCCCAGTCTCTATTCATTATCCTTTTCAAAACAGAGCAATGAAGTCCCAAAAGGACCTCAAAAAAATATTTCCCTAGTTTAATTCATATTTCCGTGCAAATGAGTCAAAGCAACATAAACTGGAGTTGAATAAGCAAAGTGATTCTAGTAGTTTAATTTAGACTCTGGATTAGTTGGCTATAAGAAAATATAAAAATCTTGTGTAGGGGCTGGAGGGTTGGGTGCAAGTAGTAGGGCATTTGCCTTGCATGTGCTATCCTAGGATGGACCATGGTTTGATTCCCCCATGTCCCATTTGATCCCCAAGTCAGGAGTGATTTCTGAGCTCATATCCAGGAGTAACTCCTGTGTGTCACCAGGTATGGCCCAAAAACAAAACAACAAAAAATCTTGTGTAATTCAAACATGCTAATATTCATCTCAACAATACTCTGAAATATATGTCAGAGATAAACCATTATTTTTCATTTGATTAGGAGAATGCCAGTATTTCATTTAAACAGTGTTTCAGATTTAACTTTATAAGGTTCAACTAACTTTATTTTAAATGTTATTATTAATTTAAGGCTTTTGTTTTTGTTTTTTGGGTCACACCCAGCGACACTCAGGCTTTACTTCTGGCTCTGCACCCAGAAATCGATCCTGGCAGGCCTAGGGAATACTGGGAATTGAACCACCTTCCACCCTGGGTTGACCGCTTGCAAGGCAAACACTCTACCTCTGTGCTATTGCTTTGGCCCCAATTTAAGGCTATTTTTATCAAGTTTTCATTATAGCACCATTTTCATGCTGTTTTAATAAGCGGAGAGTTGAATCAGTTAATCAATAATTTTATTTGTTTTTGTAGTGTGAGAGATTGAATTGTTGGCCTCATATAAGTAAGGCAGTGATAAACAATGGAATATTATGCAGCCATCAGGAGAGATGATGTCATGAAAATTTCCTATACATGAATGTACGTGGAATCTATTATGCTGAGTAAAATAATTCAGATGGAGAGAGATAGACACAGAATAGTCTTACTGATCTAAGGTTTTAAGAAAAATTAAAGGCATTATTGTAATAATGCCCAGAGTCAAAAGAAATGAGGATGGAAGGACCAGATCACAATATGAAGCTTACCACAAAGAGTGATGAGTGCAGTTAGGGAAATAACTACATTAACAACTATAATGATAATATTAATGAGTGCGAGAAGTAGAATGCCTGTCCCAAGGGGGGTGAGGAAGGGCATTGGTGGTGGAAATGTTGCACTGGGGAAGAGGTGTTCTGTTTATGACTAAAATCTCCCCAACTACAATCATGCTTGTAATCATGGTGCTTAAATAAAGATGTTATAAAAAAATGTAAGGCAGGTGAATTACCACTAGACTACATTCGGGCCCCTAACAAATTCTTAAACTGAGAAACTTATTCACAAATTTTCAGGACTATAAAAAACATGCTATTGAAGACAGTATCATACCTGCTGGGGTGTTTTGTAATTATTAACATCAGGTTTTAATGATTCTTAGATGCTATACGAAGTTTTTAGAGTTGATATATAATCATTGTGGAGATGGTGAAAATTTAGATAGAGAAAATTTGTAGAAGAGTTATAATCCAGAAATCATGTAAATACAGGTACTCTAAAACTCATACTAGGACTATGAATAAAGCATGTTACAATACCAAAAATATGAAAGTCAATTTTTAGGAGTGGTTTTAGGAAACATAAAAGACATGAGAAATGTTAACACAGAGAAAGGGTAAATGTCTTTTAAGGTTGTTTGGATATTCTGGGGATACCTGGACATGAATCTTGTTTATGAACCCTGGAAGGAATTTTTGAAGTGAACAATAATTCTCAGCTTCTATTCATTAATATTTTCATAATAAAGCAATGATGTTTCAGTGTGTTGTATTATAATTAATAAAATTCAAAGTATGATGAACAATATAATTAATATCCTTGCAAGTTAACGAGTGTCAAAACAAACTCTTTGAAGAGGTAAATGCAGGAATGTTGAAAAAGGAATAATCACAATAAGGCTAATTTTATCATCTTTCATGTCTGAGTGAATTTTACTCTGGAAAAGAATTTATTTATAAACAAATACAAATGATTCGAAATGTATCTTCTTTTGGAAAAAATTTTGACTTAGCAGGATATAGAACCAAGTAGTGTATCATCCTTAAATATTTTGAAGTATTTGATTCCATAAGGCATCTTCAAATAATTCATATCAAATACTAATTCAAAAGTGCTTAGGCTGCTAAAATAGATGCTGTCAAAAATCTATATTTTATCCTTGGCTCCTCTTAAAATTTAAATATAGGCCAACAGCTTAGTACTTGAGTTCCAGGGTCTTTAGAGTTTTCTGTTCTGTGTTTTAATCTGATGCCACTTATTCTTACTTAGATGCACACAGGCACAGTTTATAAAGATGAGATAAATTCGACCCCTTCAGGTCAACTCTTGGACCAAAGAGAGTAAATAAATGTCTCTCCATTTTCATTTTCTCAGAAGGCTATTGGAGGTCACTTCCAGAATTTCTTCAGGGTCTCAAGCAGGATTCATATCTCGGCATCCCAGCCCATCCACACAACTTTAAAGGCATTTACACTTTCTCTGTCTTATTTTTATCAAATCTTGTTCTAGTTTTTGTAATCACATATCACATCTGAAAAAATTAGTTTCTAATATCCAATGAAAACAGTCTAAATTAAGACTTCTGCAATCTCTTAGTTGATCAATCTCTTTGCTTAATCAACTCCAGCTTATGTCAGTTTTGATTCATTTACATGGTAAACATAAATTAAACCTCAATAACGTAATAAATACTGTGGTTAATCTGGGGAATAAAATAAAAACAAAAAACAGATGGCATTCTGAATGAGCTTCTTTTTAGTGGAGAGAGATGTAAATGAACAGGCAATTTTAGTGCAGTCTTGTGTAGCCTGATTACTGAATCCAGTAATGTGAGTCCTAATGAAAGGCACTTAATATAGAACAAGGCAGAAATCTGAAGCATCCCACAGGAGGTGACACCTACTGAGTGGGTGCAAAATGGGGGAGGGAACTCCAGAGTGGGGGGAAGTGTTTAAGAGCATCTATCAAATAAAACATTGCTTGTTCTGGAAACTGTGAAAGTTTTGTGAAGAAAAGGTCTTTGTTAAAATGGAAAAAAAATTATTTCCTAAATGCCACAACAAATTCTTTGGGTTGTATTCTGAAATGAATGGGAAGTCATTGAGCAATTAACAGATATTAATCAGCAAAATTACATAAATATTACATAAAATATTACATAAAAATTACATAAATAAATTTGGTCATTAGAAAGCTTACACTGGCAATCTGGAAGATTCAGAAATGACTCTAGGCAGAAAGCCACTATATTCAAAATGCCCCAGAGACTGAGAAACAGGCTAATTTAAGAGATACTATCCTATCAAGAGGTTGTGTTAGTGTGAAATATGATTAAAATTTTCATGAAAATAAACTGGAATAAGCAATGCAGGAAAATAGCTAGAAAAATTATTGAAAAAGCTAGTTTACTAATAGAAAACTATTAAAGTATTTTGCCACATACCAAAATTCATTAAAATAAACAATAATTAGAAGTATATGTGGGTAACGAAGGAAGGATTGAACCATTAAACCATTATAATCAGCATCTCTTATTTCTCTGCCATAAACAGTTTTTATTATTTTTAACTTATTACAATATTGTATTATATTTACATACAATATTGTATGCAAATCAGTAGGAAAAGTGTAGGTCATCAAATGATGTGGAGGGAGTGGCTAAATGGATCAAAAAGATGAATCCAGTATTCTGCTACCTACAATAAACACACCTGAATAGTCAGAACAAACATAGACTCAAAATCTAAGGGTTGAAGAAAATCATCCAAGCAAACAACACCCTTAAAAAGCTGGGTGACCATATTAATATCAGATAACACAAACTTTATACTACTCAGAAAAGTTGTAAGGGACAAAGATGGACACTTTGTACAAATAAAGGGATATGTGCAACAGCAAGAAATCACACTACTAAACATATACACACCCAATGAGGGACCAGCAAAATATCTAATACAATTACTGACAAATTTGAAAGAGTACATCAATAATAACACAATAATTGTAGGAGACCACAATATGGCCCTTTCAACACTTGGTAGATCAACCACACTGAAATTCAACAAAAATATACTAGCCCTAAAAAGAGAAATGGAAGAATAAAGCCTAGAAGATGTGTATAGTACACTCCATCCCCAGAAATCTGGATACACATTCTTCTCCAATGTACCTGGGTCATTCTCCAGATTGACCACATGCTGGCGCATTAAACATACCTTCATAAAATGAAGAGAACAGAAATTTTGCAGACTACCTTCGCTGACCACAAGATTCTGAAATTATATGTGAACTACAGAGGGATACAAAAGAAAAATGTTAACACCTGGAAATTAAAAGCCTACTATTGAACAACAGTGGGTCCAACATGAAATCAAAGAGGAAATAAATCAAAACTTTCCTGGAAACAAATGATAATGAAGACACAAATTATCAGAATCTATGGGACACAGCAAAAGCAGTCCTGAGAGGAAAATTTATAGCTTTGCAAGCACACATCAGGAAGGAAGAAGGGGTATACCTCAATAGTCTAATAATGCAGCTTATAAAATTAGAAAATGATCTCAAAAAGGAACCAAAATAGGTAGAAAGAAGGAAATAACAAAGCTTAGAGCAGAAATTAATGAAGTGGAAACCCAAAAAGTAATCTAAAATATCAACGAACATAGAAGTTGATTTTGGGAGAGGGGTGAACCACACCCAGCCGTGCTCAGGGGTTACTCCTGGCTGTCTGCTCAGAAATAGCTCCTGGCAGGCACGGGGGATCATATGAGACACTGGGATTCGAACCAACCACCTTTGGTCCTGGATTGGCTGCTTACAAGGCAAACACTGCTGTGCTATCTCTCCGGGTCCAGAAGTTGATTTTTTGAAAAAAATAAACAAGATTGATAGACAATTGAAAAAACTCACAAAGAAAGAGGGAGAAACTTGATAACCCATATTAGAAATGAAAAGGGGGAGATCACTACAGATATTGCAGAGATTCAAAAGATAATCAGAGACTATTTGAGAAACTCTATGCCATGAAACATGAGAACCTGGAAGAAATGGATAAATTCTTGAACTCATAATCTTCCATGGTTGAATAAGTAAGATGTAGCATATCTAAACACCCCCATCACTATTGAGAAAAATAAAATGGTAATCAAATGTCTGCCCAAAAACTAAAGCCCAGGCCCAGATGGATTCACTGATGAATTCTTTCAAATTTTTCAAGAGGAATTGCTACCAATCCTGGCCAGGCTCTTTCATAAAATTGAAAAAATGGGAATACTTCCAAAGAGCTTTTATGAAGCCAAAATCACCTTGATACCCAAACCAGACAGAGATGCTGCCAAAATATAAAATTTATTTTTTACATTATTAAAAAATAGAAAAATAAAAAATAAAAAAAAGAAAAAACATCAAGGGTATCCAGTTAGGAAAAGAAGAGGCCAAGTTCTCACTGTTTGCAGATGACATGATACATTTAGAAAACGCTAAGGATTCTGACAAAAATCTTCTAGAAACAATAGATTCATATAGCAATGTGGCAGGCTACAAAATTATTACACAAAAATCAATGGCTTTATTATACACCAATAATTATAGAAAAAATGGACATTTAAAAAACAAAATTATGGGGCCCGGGAGAGAGCATGGAGGTAAGGCATTTACCTTTCATGCAAAAGGTCATCAGTTCGAATCCTGGTGCCCCATATGGTCCCCCGTGCCTGCCAGGAGCAATTTCTGAGCATGGAGCCAGGAGTAACCCCTGAGCACTGCCGGGTGTGACTCAAAAACCAAAACAAACAAACAAACAAACAAACAAAAAACCCCAAAATTATTCACATTAGTGCCACACAAACTCAAATATCTTGGAGTCAACTAAAGAGGCAAAGGACCTATACAAAGGAAATTACAAAATTCTGCTTCAAGCAATAAGAGTGAAAACAATGAAATGGAGACACATACCCTGCTCATGGATTGGGAGAATTAATATCATTAAAATGGCAATACCCCCCAAAGCATTGTACTGATTTAATAAATTCCCTCTAATGATACCCATGACATTCTTCAAAAAAGTGGATCAAAAACTCCTGAAATTCATTTGGAGCAATAAACACCAATGAATAGCCAAAGCAGTCCTTGGGAAAAGTTATATGAGAGGCATTACTTCCCCCAATTTTAAATTGTACTACAAAGCATGAGTTATTAAAATAGCATGGTATTGATAAAAAGACAGACCCTCATATCAGTAGAATAGACTTGAGTATTCGGAGAGTGTTCCCCAGGCATACAATCAACTAATTTTGATAAATGGACAAGAAATCCAAAATGGAGCAAGGAAAGCCCCTCCAACAAGTGGTGTTCACACAATTGGTTAAACATTTGCAAAAAAGCAAACTTAGACCCTATCTAACACCATGCACAAAGGTCAAGTCCAAATGGATTAAAGACCTTGAAATCAGGCATGATACCATAAGCTATATAGAACAACATGTAAGTAAAACACTTGCTGACATTGAGACTAACGATGCTTTCAAGGTGGAAACAGCACTCTCCAAACTACTGGAAGCAGAGACAAACAATGGGAATATATTAAGATAAGAAGCTTCTGCACCTCAAAGGAAATAATGCCTAGGATACAAAAGTCACCCACAGAATGGGAGAAACTATTCTCCCAATCCCCATCAGATAATGGGCTAATATACAAAATATACAAGGTACTGACAGAACTTAACTCCATCAAAAATAAGGTGAATAAATTAATAGACACTTCCTCAAAGAAGAAATACAAATGGCCAAAGACATAAAAAATGCTCCACATCACTAATCATCAAAAAGATACAAGTGAAAACAACTATAAGGTACCATCTCACGCCACGGAGATTGGCACACATCACAAACAATGAGAACAAGCAGTGCTGGCAGGGATGTGGAGAGAAAGGAACTCTTATCTACTGTTGGTGAGAATGCCATCTAGTCCAGCCTTTATGGAAAGCGATATGAAGATTCCTCCAAAATCTGGAAATTGAACTCCCATACAATCCAGTTATACCACTCTTAGGGTTATACCCTAGGAACACAAAAATACAATACAAAAATTCCTTCCTCACACTTATATTCATTGCAGCACTATTTACAATAGCCAGACTCTGGAAACAATCAAGATACCCTTCAACAGAGCAATGGCTAAAGAAACTGTGGTACATATACACAATGGAATATTATGCAGCCGTCAGGAGAGATGAAGTCATAAATTTTTTCTACATATTGATGTACATGGAATCTATTATGCTGAGTGAAATAAGTCAGAGGGAGAGAGATAGACACAAAATAGTCTCATTAATCTATGTGCTTTAAGAAAAATTAAGGACATTATTGTAATACTGCTCAAAGACAATAGAGATGAGGACCAACTGACAAAGTGAAGCTCATCACAAAGAATGCTGTGTGCAGAAATGGAAATAACAACACTAACATCTATCATGAGGATCTTAATGAGTGAGAGAAATAGAATGCCTGTTTTGAATACAGACAGGGTTAGGGAAGGAAGGAGAGGGGCGTTGGTGGTGGGAATGTTTCACTTGTAAAGGGGTGGGTGTTCTGTTTATGACTAAAAACCAACTACAATCATGCTTATAATCATGGTGCTTAAATATATTATTAAACAAAAAATAAAGCAAACCATAAAAGTATAGGAAGATAATATAACCGCATACATTTATAGAATTGGAAGAAGGCAATTCATTTTACTTGATGGCATGGTATAAAAAGAATATATGAAAATATAAAAAATACAAAAATATTAAATATATATTTGTTTAACACAAAAAAGAAACTGATGCATTCATAAACTAATGCAAACCCAGATAAAGCTCAGTCATTTCATAGTAGCATTTTTTTTTTGGTTTTTTTTTTTTTGGGTCACACCCGGCAGTGCTCAGGGGTTACTCCTGGCTCTATGCTCAGAAATTGCTCCTGGCAGGCACGGGGTACCATATGGGGCACCAGGATTCGAACCGATGACCTTTTGCATGAAAGGCCTTACCTCCATGCTATCTCCCAGGCCCCTACATTTTTTGTATATAATATTAGGCATATTTTCTAGTACCATATGGAACACTGGGGGAGCAAACCACAGTACATCGTAGGCTAGTGTGTGGAAGGCCAAATGCCCTACTGCTTGTGCCACTGCGCTAGCTTATAGTAGTTATTATTTTACAAACCCAGAAAACAATAGTTTGTTGATATCAGAGAAAATGAGTGAAGCACAGAGATAAATATTTCTAGTTGAGAAATTACTTAAGAGCAAATTCCATGTGCAGAAACACACTCAATCTTAATAAGGAAACAGATGTAAATTTAGTTACTAATAGTATTTTCTTTACTCAGCACTTCAATATATTAAAAAATTATATTCAGTGTAGCTGACATGAAGAATGCAAGTCGTGCAATTTATTAGTTGAGCAAATGTCAACTGCCACAATCTATTTGGACAGACTTGATTAATTTTTATTAAAATAGAAAATACTTACACTATTAAGCCAGGAACTTTACACATAGAGATCAAATCTTCCAAACACTTGCACAATTGCCCAAAGGTATATTTGTATGTTTATTGTGTCACTGTTTAAAATATAAAGAAAATGGATATCCTTCATGTTTATTAGCTATTAACAATAAAACGCACAAGCTATTAAGGAGAATGAGCTATTCAAACACGCTCTTTTATAGGATATTTTTAAATGAAAAAAAAAATCCCAAGACTTAAAAATGTATATAGTATTAATTCATTTCTGTAACAATGCCTTTAAAATGCATGTTAGCATATGAAAAAGCTCATTTGTAGGAATATGCATACAACTTTAGCTGTAGTTATCTTTGAATTAAAATTACAAAAAAGTTATGTTTCAGACTAAATATCTATGATATTCAAAATATTTCATTTTGACAAAAATAAGAGTATTTTTAATCTCACTAGTTATTTAAAAATACTATTATTATGAAGATTCAAGATTTGTGTGTGTGTGTGTTATAATCCACCACTGAAATAATAATGTCCTTTTTCTTAAGATGCTTCTATTTCTTCCAATTAGATTTAGACAATAATGACACTTACAAAAGAGTTGTTAGGAGAATAACAAAATAATTGAGCTGATAATTTCATTATAGAGAATGCCTAAGTGTCATAATAGGACAGAATCGTTTTTATTTTTTAAATGTTTGTCACAGGAACAGGCAGAGGTTAGGGTGGGTTGGAGAGAAACTGGTGACTTGGTGACGGCAAAATGTGCAGTGGTGAAAGGTATTAGACATTGCATAACTGAAACTCAATAAACAACTTTGTAACTTGCATATCTCATGGTTATTTGATTAAATAATGTATTTATACATAAACTATTTTAAATAAAACCACTGATATTTTTCTTTTTTATTAATATCTTTATTTAAACACCTTGATTACAAAATATGATTGTTCACCCTTAACCAGTGCAACATTCCCATCACCAATGTCCCAAACCTACATTCTCTCCACCCCAGCCCCGCCTGTACTCTAGACAGGCTTTCTACTTCCCTCATTCTTCACTTTGCTATGACAGTTCTCAATGTAGTTATTTCTCTAACTGCACTCATCATTCTGTGGTGAGCTTCATGTCATGAGCTGAACCTTCCAGCACTCCTCTCTTTTGTCTCTGAGAATTATTGCAAACATATTTTTAGTTTTCTTAAAACCCATAGATGAGTGAGACCATTCTGTATCTATCTCTCTCCCTCTGTCTTATTTCACTCAGCATAATAGATTCTATGTACATCATGTACAAAAAAAATTCATGTCTTCATCTCTCCTGATGGCTGCATAATATTCCACTGTGTATATGTACCACAGTTTCTTTAGCCATTCATCTGTTAAAGGCCATCTTGATTGTTTCCAGAGTCTGACTATTGTTAATAGCACTGCAATAAATATAGGTGTGAGGAAGGGATTTTTGTGTTGTATTTTTGAGTTCCTAGGGTATATCCCTAGAAGTGTTTTAGCTTGATCATATGGGAACTCAATTTCCAGTTTTTGGAGGAATCTTCACATCACTTTCCATAAAGATTAGACTAGACAGCATTTCCACCAATAGTGAATGAGAGTTCCTTTCTCTCCAAGCCCCGCCAGCACTGCTTATTTTCATTGTTTGTGATGTGTGCCAATCTCTATGGTGTGAGATGGTACCTCCTGGTTGTTTTGATTTGCATCTCTCTGATTATTAGTGATGTGGAGCATTTTTTCATGTGCCTTTTGGCCATTTGTATTTCTTGTTTGACAAAGTGTATGTTCATTTCTTCTTTCCATTTTTTGATGGGATTAGATGTTTATATATATATGTATATGTATATATATGTATATATATATTTATATATATATAAAGTTCTGTCAGTGCCTTGTATACTTTGGATATTAGCCCCTTCCAAACAAGTTGAAGCAGAGATAAACAGATGGGAATATATAAAGCTGAGAAGCTTCTGCACCTCAAAGGAAATAGTGCCCAAGATACAAGAGCCATCCACTGAGTGGTAGAAACCATTCACCCAATACCTATTAAAACCACAATTCTTGAAGAAAGCTTTACATTCGTTATAAGAAAATACTGCTTTCTTTTCACCTCTTACCCAATACTTCATCCAGAAATCAGATACAAAATGGCACTATATCAATGATTAGTAATCTTAGATAAAGATAAAATTGACTGAAAGAAATGAAACAAAAGTTCTTCCTGCTAATTCTAGACTGTCTGAGCAAAGGGATTCAGGAGCTCAGGGCACAGGGCATGAATATCCATTCTCTTGAATAATGTCCCAGTATCCAAAGTGTATCCAGAGTCGAGTCACTGGCTTGAGTTGAAGGGGACGTTATTCCATTTTGATTTTTATATTGTTTTCTGTCTTGAAACTCTAGACTTGAAAGTTTGATTCTTTTAGAGATGAAATCAGGTTCAAAATCCCAAAACCTCTTTCTTCTATGTCTGACCTAGAAGACACCTTAACAAGAAGAGATCTGACCTAAAACAGATCTTAAGAGAATTCTGGCCAGAATTTTTTTTAAAACTTAGTGTAGATAGCTAAATGCAGTCATATTATAGAAATGGAAATTGTACAGGAAGAAAAAGTCCCCTTTGCTTATTACCACTTCTGAAGCACAGAATAGGATGAATAGAACAAAAGCTAAAACTCAAGGGTTTTCTCTTCTCATTTAAATACATATGGAGAGAGTTTGAGAAGAGAGGGGATGGAGAAAATTTACCAGGATTTTTTGAAGGAAAATCAAAACAATATTGGTATTTTCCTTCTCTGGAAAGGCTTCAAGTATTCAGCTTTTTAATGAACAAGGGCAGTGGTTTAGGGAACTCCTGTCCTTGCTCCCACAGTCTGGTATAAGGGGAGGAAATAAGATGCCTAACTTTTTGTGAGTGTGTGAAAGTCAATGGAGATTGTGATCATTGGGAAGTAAGAAAGGGTCACTGGAGTTAATGTGGCTTAGTAACAGAAGACTAAGAAAAAAAATACTTAGGAAGGAGGCCTGGGAACACCAGTAAAAGTCTTGAGGGAAACAAGAGTACTGGCCATCAGTTCCACCAACCAGGATGACAATCCAGGGACAGTTCTGGAAGCACCAATAGCATAGAACTCATATTACATTTCCAGTGTATTCAGGTAATTTAAGGGAACTATAAATATACTCAAAGATTAAATGTGAAGTTATGAGAACTTTTGGAGAAATACTAACATTTTCACATCAATCAAGAATGCTTCAAATGAGAATTACCAGATTGCTGTTAGAAACCCTGTCTAGAGTATAGGTGGGGGTGAGTTGGGAAGGAGGGAGATTTGGGATATCAGTGATGGGAATGTTGCACTGGTGAAGGAGGGTGTTCTTTACATGACTGAAATCCAGCAAACATCATATTTGTAATCAAATTGTTTAAATAAAGATATTAATGAAAAGAAAACCTCATATTTTTTCTGTGGAAATTCTTATATTTTGTAAAATTTACTTCATTCTATGTTGAGGGCACTGTGGCATTCCTTGATTTAGGGATTTACTCAATTGTGATACTTCTAGAACATTGTTTAGGAGTTGTTTCTGCTACAATGCAGTGCCAGGAGTGAACTCTAGGATCACATATGGAAAGCATGCTCTCCACCCCTTTGACAAGATCAGATGCCTTCACTTGGCCTCAGATGAACTCCTTTGAGTAAACTCCCAAAGCCCTATAGGGGAGTCTTAGATAACTAGCAAACATCTACACCACTGTTTGCTAATGCAATCTAGGTTTAGACAAAAGTGATACTGAAACCCAGTCTATTCTCCTGGTAAATTAAATATGGTACATAAAAGAAAATAAAGATGACAAAGGTCAGAAAGAAAAAAGAGGCAAGATTCTTAATAGTTCCTTGAGAACAAATTTGGGAAAGAAATGAACATCTTTCAATTGAGAGAAAGTCAAATAAATTCACACTATTAAGGGAGAGGGTTCAGGAGTAGTTCAGAAAAAGAAGCTCAGCTAGAAGCTAGCCTTCCTTGAACTGCTTTTGCCAGCAAATGAGTGTGGACACAGTGACTTTCAGAGGTCAATTTAAGCCAGCATGTATATAATATGGGAACAGAGAGTTCAGAACAAACATGGTAGAGTGACTGTCAGAAAAGGCAGGGCATGGCAGGAAAGGTGGTATTAAATAACATATCATCTCCTACTTTCCAAAAGTCATCCTATCCAACTGATGTAGATTGGATACCAGAATATTTTTGAAACAGTGAAACTATATAATAAAGCTAGGTATAAAAACAAAAATCTTGTTTTTATAAATCAACCAACCATGTTATGAAGGTCTTGAAGACATATCAGGAGGAAACCAAAGCTACCTAGAAAACGTAAATCTTCTAAGGGACTGGAATGAGAAATGCATCTGCAGCTATGATATAGGGATAGAGTCTATCCCTAGGTTTGCTGCCCAGCATCTATATGGTACCATGAGCCTGCAAGTTATGATTACTGAGTATAGAGCCAAGAGTAAGTACTAAGCACTGATGGGTGTGCCCCTTCCAGTGGAAAATTGAAACATGAGGATAAATCATCTATTCTGTTCCTCATATGGAAAATTATAAAAGGCAGTTTAGATATTTCTCAGGAGTTCAACTAGAATAAAATCCTTATCATAGAAACCAAAATTCAGCCCCATTTGACTTATTACATGCCACATCATATACTCTCAATGCCCTCATTTATAATTCTGAAATATACTATCTTAGAGGAGTCTTGTTATTGGCTTTGTTTAAGAGAAAGCAGGACTCAAACTTGTATAATAAATGGTGCTAGAAAGAAAAACCTCTAAATTATAATTTAGGAGATGTTTCATTTCATGCTCATACATAACAGGAAACTGTTTGATGGTGATTGCTGGGATAAGAACAATGTTCACTCAGCTATAACATCACATTATGGGTTGGTTGAGGTGCTTGTAACAGGGAAAGTACATAGTACTTAGATCCTAGTTTGTATATATGAAACAAGGATAAGGAAACTATGCAACTTTTCAGGCTTCTTTAATTGTCTTGCAAATTTCTAAAAACTGAATGGCATTATCAGCCTGATCAAATATCACCTGGAGTATGTTGTGATAGCCTGTGTGAAAATGTATTTCAAAGTGAAAAGTTGTTACCCCCAGGTAACCTTCAAGCAAAAATTGGAAATATTCAGAAGATGTGAGTGTATGAGAATACAATCCTTTAGTTGAACAATTGAAATTAGCTTTTAGATTTCATGGAGGATATAATAGCTTCTTATTTTCTAAATACCACTTTGCTCTACTTCTTATGCCAAGAATATATTTCCAAACCAACCCAAACATACAACCACTTGTTCTAGGATTTGCTTTTGTGAAAACATGAATTGGTGGTTTAGGGTTATGTGTTAGGTGGATGTTATGGTCCATGCATGCAACTCACAATATGAAATAGATCTCAATTTGCTATAGTTACATGTAGTCTTCATTGTTTCAATCCTCAGTTCCATCTCCAGTGCCAAATCTAAATCCATTTTAAGAACATAAAATTCTAGATCTTACCCTCAATCTGATACAATTACATTCCGGAGAAAGAAAATATTTTCTATATTTTGCTCTGTTCCAGTTTTCTATGCCTGCATTCTAGAGAGTTTTGAGACTTGTCTATCAAAAATAATATATCTCTAACCTATTTTATTTGCTTTATCAAAAAGTATGTTATTTCTCATTACCTAATAAATATAAAGAGTGAAGTTTGGAATATTAGTCTTTTACTTTGCTGTGGTGCCAGAGAATGAATTACAGGTTTGACATATGAAAAGCCCAGAACTCTACTGCAAATCCATGTCTCCAGGTCTAAAATTTAGAATGTCTGGATCTTGATGTTCTGGATCTCATGTACTTTTTTGGTATTAACTTTTCAGTTCCTGTGTTCCAGCAAAACTTACCTTGTCTGCTATTGCCAACTAGGTTCAATAATTTTACTTTTATGATCTTTTCCCAAAAGGAAACTAAGAGTGAACAAAGTCCTAGAATTTTTCTTAAATACTAATTGTTTTCTTTTCTTTATATACTACATTTTATTTTGCATTCTAAAAGCCCCCTTAAAGTTATTTTTCTATATTTTTCATTTTTATTCAGCAATTTCTACAATGTTCTACACATAATCTTTTTGCTTTTCTATCAGATTGGAAAAAAAGAGAGGTCATGTCTTACTTGTTTTGGATGTCCTCACAGTATTTTGTTTGTAACAGATAGCTAATAAAGAATTGTAGGGTTGAATTGGGCTTGGTTATAGTTGAATTGAGTTGAACTGAGCTTGGTAATAGTTAGAGCAAGTTGAATTGATCTGGTAAGCTCTGACCTATTTGTAGAAGAGATAGAGATGACAATCATGTCACAGTGAACCAAGAAGAAAAGACTCCACAGTAGAAGAGGCAATTGTGTTCTGTAACAAAGTAAATGAACTGAGGCCAAAGTTGTTTGCAGCTCCTGAGATTCTTTTCTTTGGACTTTGAAGTTAAAAAGCTTATCAAATGAAAGCAGCATCTTCTGACGACATGCATTTTTCTTTTGAGGATAGGGATTTCTATTTTCTAAATGACATAACTGTACTATGTGGAAAGAGTATGTCTTTCCAGACTCTCTCAACTGGCAGGAACTGTTCAGAAAGAAAACATGGTGATTGAGGATAATAGCAAATTAAAATATCTTAAATGCATGGCTCCATGCAGTAGCAATGAATTGTTTTAATTTGCTACTTGGTACATTACTAGAGCTTGATAATTTGTTCATTTCTTTAATAGGTGCAAGATTGAAATGCGATTGGGGAGGGAAAAATAACAACTGACTGGATGAGCAGAATAATATGTTCTTTGAAATGAAACATTCTTTCTAATGGATGTTTATCTCAGATGATTACATTGTACAGTGCATTCAAATGGGAAAAATAAACAGGGGGAAAATAAACAGGAAAAATAAAATTAGCTGTACTAATTTTATCGAAGTTATTTATATCATCATAATAATTAAAGAGAGCAATTTAAAATTAGGTTTTCTTAGAATCCATTTATAGGCAACATAAGACAACTTGTCTCTATGACATCTAGGCTATGATTGCACTCTGGGTGCACTATTAAAAATGGACCTTAGCATTTTGAAAATTAATTATTATTTAAAAAGATGCAAAAGCTATTGTCGCCTGCTGTCCTAACCAGCTTAATACATTCCACAAAGTAAACCCAAGATATAATTGATGGGTGTTACAAAGAATACTCAGACATAATCATTTAAAAATGGCTTCTTCCTTGAGTATTACTACATTAACAATACTGTGTGAGCAATGATTCTAAAATTTAAGATAGGGAATAATGCTGAAAAGTTTCTCTTAGTAAATAGGCTTTGTATATTTTAGCAAGAGTACATGTGTAACATAATGAAAAACTGAGCATTAAATTAAATATAAAACTGAAACTAAGGAATAGAAATAGTATTAAGATGGATGGAATGACATTTTGGGCATAAAATATATATTTAAGAACTAAAAAAGTAAACTTAGAGAATGTATTTATGAAATCTCAGGTTAAAGGCAATTTTTTTTTCCATTTTTTTTATTTTAATCATAGTGGTTTTCATAATATTCACAGTAATATTCCATTTACAAATAAACATTGAATCAGGGGAATTCCCATCACCAAGTTGTCCTCCCTCCACCTCTATAAAGATTATCTGACTTAACTCTCCTATGACACTATTATTCTCTTCAACTATAACTGCCTTAAAGCAGGGGTCTCAAACTCAATTTACCTGCGGGCCGCAGGAGGCAAAGTTGGGGTGATCCTTGAGTGCAAAGTCATTAGTAAGCTTTAAACATTGGGGGATGTGACCCAAACACCTAAAACAAAGCAAAACAAAACAAAAAAAGATTTTTCTAGGGCCACAAAATGTTGTATGGAGGGCCGTTTGCAGCCTGCGGGCAGCGAGTTTGAGACTCCTGATCCAGCTTCTTCTTGACTAGTAACAAAATTTAGTATTTTTTGAAAATATAATTGTCATTCTAACTATAGAATACAATATTACATTGAAATTAGATTCTCTAAGGTGACTAGCACCAACTCTAGTATTAACTTCCAAAGCTTAATCTCTTAGTATTTGTATGTCATTCTTTTTTATTATATTTCATTTTATTCACTTTAGTCTACTTTTTATTTTGTAGTACCAGGAATTAAAACCAGGACATTCCTATAAGGTAGCAGCTGTACCACAGAGACCCATGCTCCATAAGGATTCTTCTATAACAATCCTTAACTACTCACATATTCTGTTTTTTTTTTTGAACTCTATTTCTTGATCTCATTTTGTGCAAGTTTGACTGCATATATGCTGAGTAATTTCAAAGTACACAGCTGGAACAGTGAATAATTAATCTATTGAAGAGAGGTTACAGGTGATAAAACTGCAAAGTATTTTAAATAATGATGGGACTTTTAAATAATGGTGTTAGATTAAGTAGTGTTGTAGATTATTTTATGTGTAATCAGTGAAGGCTCTGATTAGGAGATAAAGATGATTATAGGGTCCTTAAAAAGATTAGCTACTGAAATTAAAATTCCTTTGACAAAAGCTCTCAATCTGTATAATAGTTATGAATTCATCAGAGGGATATACTAGGAAGACTATAAATGTACAATATTATCAATGGGTTTACAGAGAAGACCCCAAGCGATTATATTAAGAAAGAAAAACTTTCAAACAAATGGTGCTTAAACAAGTGGATATCTAAGATGTACACAAAGAATATGCTAGACAATTCATATCAATAATTACTTTAAAACATTAAAATTAATTAAAATTATCTATAGACATAAACACAGAATTGAAAATCACAAAGCCCTAAAATAAATTTAGCAGAAATTTCTGATCTTAGAATATCTTATAATGAGACATTGAATGTATAAAATTAAATATTAGTATGTATGTCTTTATAAAAATTAAAACATGTTGCTTTTAAAAAAGACATTATTTAATAAAAATCATGATGTGATTTTTATTTTGGATAAAGAACTTATAACTAAAGTATATATAGAAAACTCATATAGTCTAATGATGAACAAAATTAATAAGAAGTAAAGATCAGAGCAGTAATTTAAAAGTAATTCCAAATGAATTCCAATGGTCATTTAAAAAGTTGTACTACATTATTTATCATAAAAAATACAGCTTGACCAGAGTGATGGTATCAGGAATAGGGCTTTTGTATTGCAAACAACTGACCTGGGCTTGATCCTCAGCATCTAATATGATCCCCTGAGCCTGCAAGGAGTAATTTCTTTTTTTTTTATTAACATCTTTATTTAAACACCTTGATTACAAATATGATTGTGCTTGGGTTTCAATCATGTAAAGAATACCCCCCTTCACCAGTGTAACATTCCCATCACCGATGTCCCAAATCTCCTTCCTCCCCATCCCACCCACACTTGTACTCTAGACAGGCTTTCTACTTCCCTCATTCATTCACTTTGTTATGATAGTTCTCTGTGTAGTTATTTCTCTAACTGTACAAATCACTCGTAATTTCTAAGTGTGGAACCAGTAGTCACCCCTGAGTACTGCCAGGCGTAACCCCCAAACAAAACAAAACAAAAACAAACAAAATAAGAAATATAGTATGTCCACCATTGGGTCAGCTTCATAGACTCATTTTATTCTTGAAAGAGTTGTAGACCAAGCCATGAAAATTCATAAGTATATCAATTCTCACAGTTGAAAACTGAAATAATCTCAGAAGAAGAGGTGGGCCAAGTCAAGGCCTTGCAGAAGTATCACCATCTGCATTCACCCTCACAATTGCCACTTAACCAATGGCCCAACATCATAGCCCTTCCACTGTTCTTAGCAGAGATGCCAAAGTGACCCAAACTACAGATATACAGGTATTTGGGCTGCTAGTACCAGGGCATTGTCTGAGTGAATGTGGGCACACTCCCACCACCTTTTTGTACTTCCAGAAGGCCTGGCAGGCATAACCCCACACCATAGCTGCAGCCATATTGGCCACTGAGCCTGGAATTTGTGGACCATGTATCCAAATATGTGACTGCATAACACCTCCAAAATTTTCAATATTATCACCCCAAATTAGATGTTAAACAAAATTTTCAATATTGTCACCCCAAATTAGATGTTAAACTGGCACAGAAACCATTTAATGTTAAGAAACAAAATAAAGGAAAGATTAATTAGCATCAAATAGCTTTTGTAAATCTTTTGGCAATCACAATGACCTCATTGCACAATAAAATAACTTTCACAAATTTTATTTTGCTATACTTAAGAAACTCATTACCACTTAACTGTAAACAGCAGTTTAAAATATATTGCTGTGTCTGCCAAAAAAGGGCAGGCTTGGGAATAGACGGGAATTCAGAAACAACTGTGGGAAGAATGGTAGCAGGGACCAGGGTACAATGGTGATAGGCTTTGTGTTGGAAACCTAATAGTAGAAACATATAGATTATGAACAACTATGGAAACCATAGTGCTTAAATAAAGAAATAAAGTTTTATAAAAATGCAAACTGAAAAAACAATGATATGTTACTACACATTAACTACAATGGCTACCATAAAAATATCGACCAATATGAAACACAGGCAAGGATGCAAAACAATGAGAAAATGTAAAAATTTGTGAAAAAATTTAAAACATTTATTTGGTAGATTTCTAGAAAATTATAAATCTAAAGATAAAACAAGCAACATAGCACATTCATTTTGTTCTTTTCTGTTTGGTTTGGTTTTGGACCATACCAAATTAACTCTTGACTCTGCATTCAGGAACCACTCCTGGTGGAACTCTGTGGGCCATATGCTGTGTGGAGATTGAACAGTACAAGGCAAGCTCCCTACTTGCTGTACTATTTCTCTAGCTTCCATAGTACATTCTTTACATTATTATAGTTATGAATTTGATCCATGGAAAGGAATAGCTACTTGAGCAGTTCAGGTGTGGCCATGGTGACCTTGAGAACCCTGCATTTCCAGCAAGCATAAAACATAGGTCTGTAGCACAAGAACCACTGGCAGTGGATCCTGGTTCTATGTATTATTAGGGATAGCTCTACAAAAAGAAAAGTTCAGTATTTCCACTATATAATTTAGCTATCTTGTTTCTAGAATATTTATTTAAGTGAAATGAAATTGTATGTTATCCCACACAATAGTCCTAAACTGTAAAATATCTAAATCTCAATACAAGAATGGCTAAATAAAATGTGGGATATTTGTACCATAGAATGCTATTAGCAATCAAAAAGATCACTATTGATAGAAGCAGCAATGTTGCTTAATTCTTTAAAAAAATAATTGCTGAGTGAGTGTCCCCGGCCCACGAGAAAGCAGCCTCCTTTTGTCCTGAAAGAGGCTTCACCCTTCCCACTTTCTTTCACACAACCCACCCACGCTGGCACCACACTTCTCACCAGTTTTTTTGTTTCTTTTGTTCCCACACTTATTTTCTGAGGTCCCTTCTATGGGCTCTCCCTCCCTCCAATTCTGGAGTGTATTATTATCCAGTAGGAGAGGGTCAGCTGCTGGGAAACCAACTGGACCGTTTTGGATGCATCAGTGACCCCAGACTTCCTTCAGATGGGCCTAAACCAAAATTGCTTCCTGGGAAACAGGAGATAAGACTCCCCTTCTCTAACCTACTCCCCTGTATCTTCTTTCTTTCTCCCACCCCCAAAAAACCCCAGAAAATGCTAGAAAGAAATTGCTGAGTGAAAGAAACCTGAGAAGTAAGTATATATAGTACAGGAATACCTACAATATAACATTTGTGAAATGTAAATTAATGTATAGTGAAATACAAAAGAGTAGTAGAGTAGTAGTAGCTGAGTTCATGGGTGAAAGGGAAGGATTGTATCTGCTTTTGCTCAGTGACTTCTTTTAGCTCTGTGCTCAGGGGTCACTCCTGGTGATGTTCAGGAAAACCTATGTGGGTTACTAGAAATCAAAGCAGGTCAGCTGCATGCAATATAAGTGCATTAGTTCCTGTACTAATTTTACCTCTTCTATTAATATTAATCTTTTTTGCTTGTAGATAGATTCTTTCTCTACAGATTAGTGCTGTAGATCAAGAGGATTGGGAACAAAATTAGTTTTACTATGCTGGAATTAAAAATTATTCAAAATTTGTTTATTGAAATTTTATGTAATTTGCATTAGATAATATATTGAAGATCAATATGTTTCTGTATTGTATCTATGGAACAAAATTTGGATAGAAGCTAATTTTGCTGAGAAAAATCTCTTGGTTATTATTATAGCTTATAATGCTTTGTATTCTATATAAAATTATACTTATCTCTATTATCTTTGGATATTACTACACTTTTATTTTTCTTATATCCCATAAATGAATGAGATTATTGCTGTTTATCCCTCTCAATCATTTCACTCAGCATAATAATTTTTATATCTATCCATGTATAAACAAATTTCATAACTTCATTTTCCTAACAGCTGCATTCAATGCAGTTATTTTAAAAGTTACTCATAAAGAGGGGAAAAAATGACAACTAAAGCCCAGATCAGTTTATCTATTTTCCAATTCTTTGAGACTACAGTAGCAAGGCATCAAATGTAACAAGTGGAGATCAGGTCTAGTGGAAAACCTTATCACAAATACACTTTTTATCCCTTTATTTGCATTTTTCTGCCTCAGGTAACGAAGTTCAAAGCCTAAATGCACAAGGTCTACCCTGGAAGAAGTCCATCCTAGTAAGAGCCTCAACATCACTTAGCCAGCCAGCCAAGAGTGATTTCTAAGAGTTGAGCTAGGAGTTTCGAGTATGGTCCCAAAACAACACAAACAAAATCATTGCCAGACTGGAGAAAGAGATTAAGTAGAATTTCCTTCAGGAAGATCTTATTTAAACACTGGAAAACGAAGCTTTTTTTGTGTGTATGTCACGTCCTTTGTCACTCAGGAGTTAACTTCTGGCTCTGTGCTCAAGAATCGAACTTGGCAGTGTTGGGTGACCATATGAGACGTCTGGGATCAAACTGGGGTCATCTGTGAGCAAGGCAAACAAACTACCTGCTATGCTATAGCTCTAGCCCACAGAAAAATGAAACTTTTTTTTATTCATTTAACTTGGTTTCAGTTAATGTCCAGTGTAATCACTGTGCACGGATTCTCACTTAAGCATTTCTACTCTCCATCCCCACCTGTTCTAATTTTCTAAGTGGATCTATAATCTAGAACAAATTCCTGATTTGATAGATCAGATCACAGAATGGGCCGCTTTATCTCATATTTATATTAGTTACTTAGCAAACAAGTTAGGTGTACAGTTTCCCATTAATTAGGATAGTTAAGCATAAATGCTTGCATTCATTTTTCTTTTTGGAGAAATTTGAAAATTGGCTTTAAGTTGTTGTTGTCCTCTAGGAAAATAATTCATTTTTTCCCTTTTATTGGAAATAAAAATTGAACCTTGGTTCTCTTTTATTAAACTCTTTTTATTAAATTGCTTAAAATCTTCCCTGCCTTTTGCACTTAGAAGTCATTGTTGTGCATTACAGTGGACTTTATTGCTTATCAGTTTTTTTACTAAGGAGATTTGTGAGCATTCTTTATTTGCTTCAATTGCTACTTTATTAAGTTGTTTCTTTTCATCTATAGCAAATAGGTGGGCAACTACTGAAAGCTTACTGGGTAAACTGTTTATCTCATTGCTCCTTTCCAAATCTAGGTTTTATAAACTTATTTTGAAGAGTTTAGATATTATGTTTTTGTATCTTGTCAAAATAATACTCCTAAAACACTTTTATATGTGTTATGCTACAATGAGTTTTTGACTACCATTAATGGTCAGATAATTTAATGCCATTTTCAGTCAAGAAACAGAAATGTCTTAGATTCTGACAAAAAACCTTTCCTCTCTTGTGAATTAAGCTCTAATTACAACACTAATTAAAGCATTATATATCTGTGGTTTCAAACAATTTATTGCAAATATGGCAAGTATACTTTTACAAGAAATAAATAAATTTGTATAATATAGTATTGTCAACTTAATTTTTTAAAAAGTCAACTAAAGTTAGAAAACTACTACAACTTCTCTTCTTGCATCTTTGTAGAAATGTTGGCTAATTCAACCATTGTAGAGGGAGAAGGAGAGCTCACATTGAACATTATTTCTGGGTCTGTCTGGGAAGGTATTTTTTGGAATGATTAGCATTTGAATAGGTGGACTCGTAGATTGTTTTCCACCATGACTATGAATATCATCTAATTTGTTTAGGACTTGAATAAGCAGGCATGTTGAAAATAAAAAAATATCCACTCACTTGAGCTTTTTGCCTGCCTGTTTTAGCTGGCTTATGGGTTTTTTTCCTACCTTTGGCCTGAGGTTTACACAGTCCTTTATCTTGAAATAGGAAGCCCCAGTTTCTCCTTACCAGTTGCCATGAGCTGATCCATATTACCTTTTCCCATTTACAATTCTAACATTCGTAAAAATTCCTTGTCTCTTTCTGGTGAATAGGAAGTTAACATTTCCCTAAGAGCAAAGATTCTGTTCCAGAACTTCAGCTCAGAAAAACTAAGAGATAATGGGCAATAAGACAAACAGTTCAACCAAAAGGCCCTCAACTAGCCAGATCACTGTAAAATCTCTGCATTCTTGTCACTTAATAAGTAATACAAAGACTCCAGGATTTTTATCTAAAAAAATCACAAAACAGTCATATTTAACTTAGTCATACTAATTTCCTTCTCTTTCTGGGGAGCTTTTTCCTGGTTTTAAGTAAGCTTTTCTATTTTCTAACTCTAATTATCCTTATTAGTCAATATTTTTATTCTTGAAAATACTGAAGAACCAGGGCCTGGGAGATAGCATGGAGGTAAGGCGTTTGCCTTTCATGCAAAAAGGTCATCGGTTTGAATCCCGGTGCCCCATATGGTCCCCCGTGCCTGCCAGGAGCAATTTCTGAGCATAGAGCCAGGAGTAACCCCTGAGCACTGCCGGGTGTGACCCAAAAACAAAAAAAAAAAGAAGAAGAAAATACTGAAGAACCTTGGGACTGTGATGGCTACAGGGATCTGTAGTCACTGTTCACATCACTGGGTGTTCCAGCTGGAACTGGCATGGTACCACCAATACTCTGGATCTGCATTGTAGTTGGCAGACCCTTGGCTCTTTTCAGCCTCTGAATTCTAGCAAACCAATTTCTTATGATAGATCCCTTTCTCTTCCTTCTGTTTCTCTGGAGATCTATTGCTGACTACACTAAGGTAGGATCTGAGTAACTAGAAAAGCTTTTTTATGAGTTATTTTTAAAATATTTGGGGGGAGGACAAGCAAATTTCTTTCTTGTTTATTTTTTGATTCAAGACTTCTCGTGTGATGCTCAGAGATTACTCCTGACTATGCACTTAGGATTTGCTCCTGGAAGGCTCAGTGGACAATATGGGATGTTAAGGATCAAATTTAGCTACATTTAAGGCAAATTTACTACCCTCTAGTCTATCTGATTGCTCCAGGTATTTTAGTAGCAGTTTCATAAGAGGAAGTTGGTGAGATAAATAAGGCATGAATATGTCTAAACAGTATGGAAGCTATTATAAATATATCTAGTCAGTGGCAGCTGGTGGCTGGGAGTAGACTGAGCTCTGTAAGTGTGGTCCAAAAAAAACCCAAAATTAATAATACTGATGTACAATATTTCTATAACAGATACTATTCTTTAATAACAGATACTATCCATACTATTCTTCAAAGAATTTTAATTACAATATTCATAACATTGTAAAATCAAAAGAAATCTAACACAGAGGAAACTGACTAGAAACAGATTTGAGGTAATCATGGGTGGATTACCTCAAAGATCAAAAAGGCAAAATCCAAATTTCTGGGGATTAACCCATCCAAAGAGTACAAGGGTGCCTGGCACAGAGATCATTGAAATCTCAGGGCATACAAAAAGAGAAGCAATACATCTATATTTTGGTACCCACACTAATTAATTTTACTTTGGGATTATGGAAAGATAAAATATGTAATTTAGCAAAAAATAAAAATAACCAAGGGGCTAAAATTTACCATAAAGAAAAAGAGATACCTAAATACTGAATATATATTAAAACTATATACCCTTACAAAATGGGAAGTCAGAGAAAACAAATGAGATAGAAAAATAATAATATAGAATTTTATTTTACTTTGCAATGTATTTAAATTATAGTGATTATCTTCCTCCCCCTCCTCTTGAAGTTATTCTTCAGAGAAAATCTCAGTCCATTAATCAAAATCCATTAAACTGTCTTATTTTGTTTTGCTTATTCATCAATTTTATTTATTTATTCATATATTTTTTACTTTTGGTTTTTGGGTCACATCCAGTGGTGCTCAGGGATTACACCTGGTTCTGCATTCAGGTTCCTGAGTTCAGGTTCCTGGAAGAACTCAGGGGATCATATGGGATGCTGGGATTGAACCTAGATTGGCTGTGTTCAAGGCAAGTCCTTACCCACGCACTGTACTATTTCTCTGATCCCCATGGTCATCAATTTTATATCTTTATATTATACACATAAGAAAAATAATATATTCATTATTGTATTTCTGTTGTGTTTTATTTCACAAGAATATGGGAGTATAAGTGATCCAGCAAAGTAAGATAAAATGTGCAAACAAACCATTACCACAAGTAAAATAATTTTTTAATGTTTTGATGTACCTTTATGTACAATACTTTGGAAAGAAAACATGAAAGGTTAGAGGGAATTCATTGCAACATAGTTCCCTTCCCTTCATATGTATAATATATAATCATGGTGTAGAATGCAGTGTTATTTGTTGATTGGTTAACACAAAGTCCAAGTCTCCTGTGATTCATTTTTTTAGAATATGTTGAATTTAAATTCATTTCTAATGAATAATGTACTTGGTTCAGCACAGTGCTGAGGATAAATGTTTCTTTGAGCCCAGCCTGATCCCTCAGACTGGCTGGTCCATTGAAATGAGGAATTCTCTGCACTGAATTGAGCAACAAGAGTCCTCTATAGACTTACAGCATACAAAAATAACATTTCCTGGAGTGACTTTTGAAATTTATTCTAAGCTTAATATCTTGTAAACCCACTGGAATGCATAAAAGCTACAATGGAAGAGAAATAACAGGACAGTAAACATTAAAGCATATTTCACAAAAGAAAACAATATCAGAAAAAACAATTGGTGACAATGTTTAGTGTTTTAAATATATTAATTGGAAAGACTGATTTGGTGTGTTCCTTGGGGGTGCTTGCAAGACCATGTGCCAATAATTAAACTCAAGTTTCTCACAGGCCAAGTGTTTGTATTAGTCCTTTGTTTTATCTTCTGCACCTCTACATAGATTCTTTTTATCGTTCCAAGAGCAAAAGAAATGACTCAAGAAAACATGCTTTCCACGTGTGACTCCATATTCAATCCTTGTACTGCATGATTCTTCTAGCACCACTGAATATGTTCCCCACCACTTCTTTCTACCCATGGGCATGAACTGCTTCTGTAACAGAGAAGCTTCTTGAGCCCAGTAGTTGTGGAGAGAGTCTATCTCTAGATAGACTTGAAAATAATTAATTGTCTCTTTTGTCTGACCTCAAATTTAAAGTAAAAGGTAAAAACAAACCATAAAAAAAACCCATTCTATTTTTTTCCTCAAACAATGCTAAATAAAATATCCTCTGAAATTGGACTCTGCATATCTCTTCGCTTACACTGGATTCTCTGTGTTTTTGATAAAAGTATTAAGGACTCTCTTCTAGTTTCTATTTCAAGTAAACCATGATACTGTCTTTTAGAAACTAAAGGCAAAATGAATAGCTGAGTAAGTACTTTGTTGTTTTGGTGAACAAAGAATACAATTCAAGAACCATGCATTATAATAAGATTTGGACTAAGACCTAGAAAAACAGCAAAGGGTCTGGAGAGATAATCCATCAGGAAAAGTGCTTGCCTTGCACACAGCTGACCTAGATTTAATTTCTAGCACCACTTGTGATCCTTTGAGCCCTTCCAGGAATGATCCCTGAGCCAAGGGTGTAGCAGCAAAATCAATCAAAATGAAACCAAAACTGAAAGACAGAAAACCTTCAGAATGAAGAGAATCAAACATTGGTAAATCTTTAAATAAAAAATCGATGGTGACACATATGTAGTATTTTATATTTGTAGTATGTAGTAATTAAAGCTAGCATGTTGGAATAAAAAGAGAGGATACAAGATACAAAGATCTAAGTTTTATTAAACTAGTGGATATCAGTTTTTAAATCACTGATAAGCAAGTAAATAAAACTGCTAAAATCTCTCTAAGATAACCAAATAAAATAGGTAATTCATTTTTTGTGTGAGTAGTTTTAGTAGTTATAAATCTCTGGACTTACTACAGGGTTTAAAGACATTTATTTGCATTGTGTATAGCTAAGTGATTTCATTTGGATTCCCAGCTATGCCAGTGGTGATTCTCTAGCTCAAAATCAAGAGTAACCGCTAACCACTACTGGGTCTAGCTGGCTTCTATCATCCTTTCTCCAAGAAGAATAACTATTAAATTAATCAATTTAATTTAAAAAATAATAAGAAACTGTAAATGAGATATACAGTAAGGTGTTAAGGTACTTGATTTACTTATAGACAGGAGATACCCTTGAACACTACTATTGATTATGGTCTCAAAACACACTCATCTCCCCCAGAATAAAAGAGAATATTAATTCATTCCTTTTTAAGTTTAATTTTTTACAAAATGTAACATGGCAGACATAAAAATATCTACTAAATACGAGACTGTATGCCATGGACTTTTAAGTCAAATAAGCTTGTATTGGAATTTCTATTCTTCAATTATCTAATCCTCTGGCTTCTAAGGCCTCTTATAGTTACTAATAGCACTGTGTGACTTCTTTTTAAGTAGAGATTAATTTACCAAATATTACCTACATTATATCTGTTTACAAGGTTTATTTTAAATCAACAGTAAAATGTACTCTTAGTATTTTGTTTTGTTTTGGGGGGTCATGCCCTGCAACGCTCAGGGTTACTCCTGGCTCTGTGCTCAGAAATTGCTCCTTGCAGGCACAGGGGACCAATGGGATGCTAGGATTTGAAACACTGTCCATCCTGGATTGACTACTTGCAAGGTAAATGCCCTACCGCTGTGCTCTGTCTCCAGCTCCATAAAATGTATTCCTATGTAACTTCCATTTGTCTTAAGTATGTTGCTGAGCATTAAATTCTGAAAGAAACAGAACGAAAATGTTTAATTCCTGTGTCACTGACATAACTAACAATTTCTTGATATCAGAGTTTGGAACAATTGTATGTGTTGTAAAAATAGAAGAAGCAGCGAATATTTGTTAAATGCCAAAAGTTAAAAAAATCAACTTGGGGGGCCCGGGAGATAGCATGGAGGTAAGGCACTTGCCTTTCATGCAAAAAGGTCATCGGTTCGAATCCCGGTGCCCCATATGGTCCCCCGTGCCTGCCAGGAGCAATTTCTGAGCATGGAGCCAGGAGTAACCCTGAGCACTGCCGGGTGTGACCCAAAAACCACAAAAAAAAAATTAACTTGACAATAGTATCCAGATGAAATTCATACTATGGCCCTATTTTATATAAGGACAAAAGAGGCAAAGAGAGGTGATAAGGACATGTATCATCACACAGCTTATCAAGTATTATACTGAAGATTGGAAGCCAAGATATGTGTGAGGTTCCAGAATCAATGATCTGATAAATGATGTTATAGTATGTCAATAAATATTTGATGAATATATGGATGCCTTAATGAATGATTTATTCTGAATGTCAAGGGTAGCCAGTTGAAAGTGGTTGTTTGGGAATTGATTGCTATGCTTTTGAATTTTTGTTTGCTTTTGAAATTTTGTTTAAGTTTGTGTGCTTATGAAATTGCCTTTCAGTATAGTTTATGTATTCTTTGAATTTCACCAGTACATTCTAATATAATAAAAGCCAAAGGCTTAATTGCTTCTAAAACAAACTTTCAAGTACCTCCTGAACTTTCAGGCCTACCTTTATCCTCATCCTCCAAGGTCATCAGCAGACTTTGGGGAAATTGTAAACTGAGTGGCTTCTCAACTTTCCTCATGATAACTATAGGTATCAACTTCCTTGATTCCGTTTCTCCAATACCCATGCTCTATTTCTAAATCCCATAGTTTTTGTTTTGATTTTAACCAAAATGCACTTTCCTATTTATTTAATGGTTTTACACCTGAACATTTCTTTAAGTTCTATTTTATGTTAGTGCTAAAAGTATGTGGAGGTAAATAATGGGGACTAGCACATTACCTTAATCTAAAATCTAGGTTTCCATTTATTTATTTTAATTTATGTATTTATTAATCTAATTATTTTACTTATGTGTGAGTTGGTTTCAGAAACAAATACATAGGCAAAGTAAGTGCCTTATCACTGAGCTACAACCTCTATGTTATACCCTAGGTTCTATTTCTTTTAACACCTTTCTCTTTACCCTATCCTCTAACCCAGTGGTCCTCAAACTATGGCCCGTGGGCCACATACTGTATTTGTTCCCATTTTGTTTCTTCACTTCAAAATAAGGTGTATGCAGTGTGCATAGGAATTTGTTCGTAGTTTTTGTTATTACTATAGTCTGGCCTCCAACGGTCTGAGGGACAGTGAACTGGTCCCCTGTTTAAAAAGTTTGAGGACCTCTGCTCTAACCCAAGCAAGCATCTTTTTCTGCTATTTTTATCTTTGATTTGTTATCTCTAATTAATTTCTCTACACCAGAAAAGTATTAGTTTAGCCATTATTATTACTTGTTTTTATTAAGTTAGTATAGTTTCCACTAAATTAAGATTTTCCTGAATTATATACTACTTTTAAACTTTTTTTAAAGAAAATGCATCACATAGTTGTCATAGTTGATCATAATGTATTTGTTTCCAGATAAGTAAAAGCTAAGTTATTAAAAAAGAAAAATAAATAGAAGATAGTCTAAAAACAAAGAAAAAGAATAAAGAAAAAATACAGTAGTAAGCACATTTGTGAAAATTATTTTATCTCCAATATATTCATTAATACAATGACAGGAGGTTTAGTAAGCTCTTGTTAGCTGTCCAGTCTGTTAAATTGGTATGTTCTGATAGAGATGATAGCATCAAACAAATGAACCTGCCCATAAATTCAAGGCACTTAATGATACTGTGACTGTAGGGGCATGTATTCAGCTGTCAGGCATTCAGGAAAAACCATGATACTGGAGAAGGGTGCTTGCACTCTCTCCAAATAGTCTTAGTGATATCTGTCCAAAGACTGGCATACCTGAAGTTTGGTCAGATTGGTGTCCCGAAAGGGAATCACAGAGGGGAGATGAGGCAGGGACATTAGGAAAATGGTTATTCTAGGTGATGTAGGCAGCAGGCATGGTTTCAGTAGGGTAAGGCTTTGGCCAGCCCTTTTTCCCAAAATAGCCAGCTCTCTACTGTGTGGCGAATATACCCATGATCTTTCATGATTTGATTTTACATCTCATTTGAGAAAAGATTGAATTTATGGAGCTGATCTGGTTTGACCACTCTTGCTACATTATGTGTGGGAGTACGATGTCAGATCTCAAAATTGGGGCTTTATTCACATGCTACAATTTTTTAAACATTTAAACTGCTTATAGTGATTTTTCTCTAATATTTATTCACTAGATTTTAGGATCCAACTCCCTTATTATATGAATAGCTTTCTCTTGTTTATATCAGATACCTTACTATTTCTGATCTATGTATAGCCTCTGATTTCCTTCTACTTCTTATATTTTAAGATATTTTACAAGTTACTCGCATAATAGTTTGCACTTACTCCTAATATAGAAATTTCACACCAAACAGATTTTGTGTCCCTTAATTAAAACTTTTCTATAGCTTTCCAGAATATTACAAATAACAGTCACATTTTACCACAGTTGAAAAGTCACATATGTTTCACATCATTTATGTAAAAAGTCACATACCACTCTAACATCGTCTATGACTCTGCAATTACAAGGTATGTGCCAATTACTCTTTCTTCGTTACCACTCTTTTTCATCATGCTAATTTCATTCTTGAAAGACTAAATTTAAAAATTTACTAAATTTTAGTAGTGTAATTAATTTTTATTGTATTTCCATTACTACTACACATGACCAAATTTTCATGTCTCCTATTCTAAAAGTTCTTTTCCTTGATCCAATGCTATCATATCTAGAGTAAACACTGAGCACTGCCGGGTGTGACTGAAAAACCAAAAAAAAATTATAGGTAATAATACTTTTATTTACCAAATTAGAATTGCCTCTTTTTCTTTCTATATTCCATTTTTTTGTTGTTGTTAAAATTGTTAGAAGACAATATGGTTCTTCATTCATTCAAATGTCCCACCACCACACTTATAGCTTATGTAAGATGTCTCTCTGCAGCATTGTAAATTTTTGTTTGTTTTTTGGGTCACACAAGGAGACACTCAGGGGTTACTCCTGGCTTTTCTCTCAGAAATCACCCCTGGTAGGCACGGGAGACAAGAAGGGATGCTGGGATTTTAACCACCATCAACCCAGGATTGGCTGCATGCAAAGCAAATTCCCTATCACTGTACTATAACTCTGGTCCCAGTAATGTAAATTTCTTTTAAAAATTAATTTTATGGGTCATCATCTACTCAATCTGGAAAGATATATCTTTCAATTTGGGATATTTTTCTTGCACTTATTTTTATTTTCCTTTAAACGTTTAGAAAAAAATAAGAGAAAGGAAATGTTCAAAATATTCACAGTGGGGATTCCCTTAGTGGGATTTTTTAAAATTAGTTACCGAATACTGTTAATGCATTTGCTTTATATTATTACTCTAAAATACTATTTTTTATGCTAAGGCTACTAAACTTTCTCAAATTTACATCTCATTTTGTTTTGTTCTTGTTATATTTTCTTCAAGATTGTATTTCAAATTTTAAATTACTTTTTATTTTTCAGTTCCTAATACTCATATTCACATATTCAAGCATATTTTTCTGTCTAGAGAAAACTTTTTCCCTCTTGTTTGTTCTGTCTTGTCTGTCTCTGTCTCCCCCCCCACTCTCTCTCTCTCTCTCTCTCTCTCTCATATCTAACAACACTCAGGACTTATTCCTGATACTGTCAAGAATCATGTTGGTGATGCTTAGGAGAATCTATGAAATGCTAAGGATTGAACCCAGGTCAACATGTGCAAGGCTATGCCTTACTGATTGTATTATCTTCATCTCACACAACTCATGTTTTAGTGAGAGAGTAAGGGTAGGGAGTGACAATTATAAGGCTACTCCAATCATTCCTTACAAAACTCAATCACCTGGGCCAAATGTTTTATTTCTGAAAGTATTTATTTGAGGAAAAAAATCTTATGATAATGGGGTATTACTTAGTCTACTGAAGCTGGGCCCATCCCAGCCACCTGATGCTTGGGATTCTCTAGCACTTAACCCAAGGTGACATATACTCTAGGTCCTGAACTATTTCCTAGACAAAAGATCTTCCTCCTCCACTTTTTTCTTCTCCTCCTCCTTCTCTACATCATCATCATCATTTCCTCTTTCTCCCTTTTTCTGATTTGTTTCACAGAGACAATATATTTTCTTTCTTTGTAATATTATATTAAAAACATCCCCATTCCACTTTCTACCTTTGTTGATCATTGGAAATCTGGTTCACATTCAAGAAAATTCTACTATGGGGCCAGACAGTGAGTATGGTGTATGCCTTCTATGCAGTTGACCTGGATTGAATCCCTGGAATCCCATATGTTCTCCTGATTACTGACAAAAATGTGCTCTGAATTCAGAGCTAGGAATTATTCCTGAGAACTTCCAAACAAACAAATAAATTTGTTAAAAATCTGATTTAACAACTCCCAACTATTTCAAAAGACATAAAATGGGCACGTATTGCTTTTGAATATTTTATGTCTGTTTTTTTTTGACAGCTATAACTCTTACTAAATATTCTCTTATGCAGTCAAGATTTCCCCCTCTTTTTATCTTTTCTTCTCTCTCTGAAATGTTCAATAAGGAATTTTTGGTGAAAGAGTCCCTCAGATTAATGCTTATGTTTAACCGTGTCATGGAGATTTTTGGACTTTTTTTTATAGCCCCCATATGGACTTATAACGCCATGTGGCATTGTTCCTTGTTTGCACAGGCACATTAAAATGGGAAAATACTATACATACAAATAAGGTCCTATCTAATAGAGGTAGGAACACAGAAATCTTGTAGATTTCCCTACACCCCGAACATTGACATAATGACCTGGCACAGGCCTCAGAAGAATGGGCATTCTCCATTCACCCCTGAAACAGGGAAACTAACTATTAAACATCCAAGGTCATTTATAACATCATCTGGAAGCAATCCTCTACCAGGGAAGACCCTCCTGCTGCTTGGACATTGACCTACTCAAAAGAGACTTCCCTCAACACAAGAAGACTTGACAACACTGACTTGCTTACAGGACAGGGCTCTTTCCATTCCCCTTTTATTGTGAGGTGAAACTAGTGGACGCTCTACACCATCCTGACTTCAATTTAGGATATGCAGATTCCAGGATCTTTAATACAGAAAAATGATACCAACAACAGAGACTGTAAAAAATAAAAGTGTATTGGCACTACAGGCAATGATTTGGATTGGAGAAATTAGTTTGCCTGGAGCCTAGAGTTGGTCTTCTGCCAGGAAACTTCAGGGGTAGGGTCTCCTTGTATTTAGGCCAAGACTTTTCCTTTCCATGTCCCTTATATTTTGGTGGGTCTATGCAAACAATAGCTGCAATTCTAACACCATTTTTACGGTGCTCCTTTGACTCTAATCCTTAAAAAAAAAAAACACTTAAACTTTTGTGATTAACTTAAACTAATATGCATGGGCAAGGAAATGTAAGAAAATACTATACCTTCAAAGTCTAAGGAGTTACATAAGTTTTACGGTCTTAGATTGCACTGTGTACTGCTAAGAAATGTTATAATGTACTACAATCTGGGCATTTGAGGGACAAAGTAATTGTACATGGGTTCAATTTTATTTTCCTTAATGTCTTTGGCTGAAAGTTCAAAATTAAGGTATCAGTAAGAGGTTTTCTTCTAAGAATTCTGTTTATGGGGGATTGTCCTTCCACTGTAAATTTACCTTTTCCTCTTTCTTTGCATCTTTGTTCTCATAATTAAAAATAAATTTATAAAAAAATAAAAATATAAAATAAGAAAAAACATAAAAAAGAAATAAACTATATTAATAAAAATACAATATAGGCATAACATTTAAGTATTTGAACCTCAAACATATTTTTAATGATATTTTTTGGCAAAAAAAACCCAACAAAACAAGAACAAACAAATAAAACTACTTCAAATAAAAATGTTTCTCCATAAACTTTTTAAAAATTAAAAAATATCCTTAATTCTTACTGAATTGGATGTATATTTACACACAATACACTAGATAAAGTGTTAATATTCAAGGTATATAAATTATAAGAACAAATAACAAAATATCTAATGAATTTATTAAAACATGTGGAGAAAAAAATAAACAGTCACCTCTTTAAAGAAAAATGCAGAGAGCTTGGTGGTATATAAAATGTATTCATTCTTACTTATTATCAAGAAAATATGTATTAAGCCAATAGTGAGATATCGTCTTATGCCAGTGAAAATTGTATATATTAATAAAACTAGAAACAACTTATATTGATGAGGATGTTGTGAAAAAATGTCTCTCATTTATTACTAGTGGGATTATTATATGGTTCTATCTGTTTGAAAAATAGAATATTCATCAAAAATGTGAGAATAGTGTGTCAATATGACCCAACAATTCCCCTTTTTGGCATCTACACCCAAGGCACAAAAACCCACATTCAAAAAAAAAATCACAATTTTGTTACTTGTGGCAGTTAGCAAGTTATTTAGAATCTGCAATCAACCAGAATGCTTAATGACAAATGATTGTATAAAGGTGTGCTCTCCTTGACATGAAATAATATGCATTCACAAGTAAAGATGAAATCATGTTATTTTCAACAACTATTCACTACTTGTATGAAACTGAAGGAAAACATATCAACTGAAGAAAGTAAAAAAGAGAAATACTGGATGTTATTAGTCATATGTTATATAGAATAGCATAACAAGTGAATAAAAGGTATCAGATGTGGACAAACACTCAGTCTGAGATTAAAGATATGGAAAGGACAAAAAAGGAGACAAGTGGAGAGTTGTGTAAGAAGAGGCAGTCTGAAAATAACACAAGAGTGAGGTTGAGGGCTTTGGGTGGGTCATTGAGATAGAGATGAATAATTGTATATATCTGAGCCAGTGGAACCAGTTTCACTACTATAAACAGAGGAGTCAAACTATAATAAATTTATAAATCTATCCCTGAAGGAGGTGAAATAGGTGACAAGAGGGAATCTGGGGACATTGGTAGAGTGATGCTGACACTCATAATAGAACTGAAATTAGAATGATGCATGCCTGAAACTATAGTTGACAGCTTTGCAAGTCATGTTGTCTAACAACAATAACAATAACAACAAAACTTCTTGCAAGGACACAGAGATAATATAGGAGCTAGAGTGCTTGCCTTGCATACTATTAACCTTATTTGAATCCCAGACTTTGCCTATAGTCCCTCAAGCACCAATCAGGGATTAGTACTAAGCACTGAGCCAAGAATAGTCTTTAAACACTATTGTGGCCCAAAATACTAACACACAAACAAAAATATAAAAACTTTTGTGTTGGAGCATATAGTTGATACAGAAAAACTGGAACCAAGAAAGAAAAGAAAAGACAACCTCATCACCCCTCAGTTAGAATTCATATTATTAAACTTGTTTTACAAGTTGACCATGTCCTCCTAAATCCAGAATCTTTGGTAATCCTCTTGCTCTTGCCAAAGTTGGGAAAACACAGTCCCCAGACACCTGAGACTGGCTACACCATTTGCTTCTCAAAACAGTTTTAAATCTGACTTCCTTTAATTCAGCTCAGCCCAACTTTCATTTTCAGTTACTTCAGATTCCTGTTGTTTTGCAGTATGAAAAAGCTTTATTCTTGTTTCTTAGCAGGTAGCTTAGATTTTAGCTTTCTTTTTTACATTAAGCAAATTACTGCTCTTTTATTTGACTTATTTTTCCAATTTCCAGAATTTTATTCCTCCACATTAGTGCTTTTGTTTAGACTTTTAAAATTCTTTGACAATCGTTGAATGAAGTTTCAAGACAGGTCATGTATAAGCATGTATTCATTAATATTCTTATAAAAAAGAATTTCAGTTCTTTCTTCAACTATGTTTTATCTTTTATTTTATAATGTATTGGTTTTAAAAATACATTTATTAGCTCTAAATCTCTCATTTCTAATACTTTTAAAAATCTTCTTTGCATTTTTTCATGGTGTCACAAATTTTTTATTACTATTATTATTATTATTTATTTAGTAATTTGAGGGGAATGGAGTGAAAGGTTAGGGATGTTGGGCCACACTGTCAGAAAATAGATGCTGCTGGGATTTAAACCAGGGTTATGGCCATCGCAGACACATCAAAGGCAAGTGCTTTACCTATGGTCCTATTTTTCTAGTCCCTTCTGTGTTTACTCCTGGCTCCATGCTCAGAAATTGCTCCTGGCAGGCCCGGGGGACCATATGTGGCACCGGGATTCGAACCGATGACCTTTTGCATGAAAGGCAAATGCCTTACCTCCATGCTATCTCCCGGGCCCCAAAATATGTTTAATATTTTTAAATATGTCCATTTAATCTTTTTTATTTGAAAATGCAATTTTATTTATTTAAGTACTTGATGTTCTTGGCGAATACTTTTGCTAATTTTTGATGCATCTTTCTCTGTTTCCCTTTATTTGAATTTATTATAGCATTGCTTAGAATGAAAAGAACCTCACATATATAATACAAGTGTTTATCACTGAGGTACATCCCAGCTCCTTCTTCGGTTTTTATTTTAAATCTGAAATGTAAGGCCACCTTTATTGGGATATTGCTTGTAAACTTAAGTGGAAGGACTCCCCTTCAGGCAAGAATATGTTTATTGGTTAGAGGTTATCTATCACTGACCTGATTTAAAAAACTGAGGATCTTTGTTCAGGCATTTAACAGAAGTTTGAAAGCCCAATTGCAATGTATTAAGGATCTGTGATTACACTAAGATTTTTTGGGGGGATGTGGGGAGGGTAGAGATTTTGTTTGGATCACATTCTTAGCTTTGTGTTTGGGAAATGCTCCCACTGGTATTTTGGAGGGCAGGTGGTGCTATGGACTGAAACTGGGCCTCCTGTTTGCAGAAAATGTGCTCAGTCTATTGAGTTATCTCTCTAGCTAGGATTTTCACTATTATTATTATTATTATTATTATTATTATTATTATTATTATTATCACATACACATTTCAGTTAAGCCTATAAGTGAGGCAAGGTTCCTTTTTCTTTTTATAGGTTTGAATTTACACCTCACTTCATCCTCCATTATTTCAGTAAGATGTTATTAACTTGAAAGAAAAGAGAAAGATGTTTAGCTCTATCTTTCCTGCAGGCCCATCAGCTCATGTTCTGTTCCTGACCAGGCAGTGATGAGCTGATGACAGAGAATAAGACCCTAGGACAGATACTCTGTCATTTCTCAGGATGATGTCTAGTTTATTTTCCTTCCTCCTTTCTGATTTAAAGAGCTTTCTAGTCTCCTCTTGCTAATCACTGACAAGAATATTTGCTTTTTTTTATCCAGCATTTTTTGTTTTACTTTGAGGACAGGTTTCAGGTCATTTTTAACAATACTGTTAATTTCTAATTGTCTCATGTTCATCTTTACCAATTGTAGCTTTTACAGTTAAGGAAGCTGTAACCATCTATTGCTCATTGACCAATCTAACTATGAACAGGGAATCAATCAGGTCACCAGTCTTCTGGCCCAGTGTTCCCTCTAAATCCGCTCTGTCCCAGCTCTCTCCAATTTTCCAAACTATTTGATCTTAAAACACAGTAACACATATGCATTTCTACAGATATCAATGAAACTAAGTTCAGAAATAGGTATCAAGTACACAAAAATGACCAGAAGGTAGTAACTATTATGCTTTGTTCTTCCCCTCTGCATTTTTGTACCTCTGCTTCTTTGAAAAATATTGCTCATCAGAACTTTAAGATAATAGAGAAGTCCAGGCTTCATTGTTCTTCGCAAAATGAGGTAGTAAAAAGAAAAAAAGTGAGAAAAATACCAAACAGCTGACAAATGCATTCAGCTGTGACACAAATTTGCATGATCTAGCTGGGGTCTGGAGACTGAAAAGTAAGTCAACAGAGTATTCTCAGTACCTCATTTTTATAGACAATGAAAGTCAAAGGTATTTACAAAGCTGTACATATCTGATCAGCATGTTTTGTTATATAAGTCCAAACAAAGACACCTAGAATCTGCAGGTGTTAAAATGTAGTTTTATTAATTCTAAAATTTAGTGCATAAAAATTTCTGTATTTCCTCTGACACTCCTGATTGAATAATATTAGTAACATATACTATAGTTATATGTATGTTTACCTATAGCCAGATATATGATACATTTTAATTGTTTAAAATTTTTCTTTAAAGGTTTGGGAGATAGCTCAGTAGGCTTGAATGCATACATTCTGCATACTGGAGACCCAAGTCTGACTCCTGGCACCAAGTTTCCCTTTGCACTGGCAGGAGTCATCAAAGAGCAGTACATTTGGAGTAGCTCCAAATATTTCCATGTGTGGTTCAAAATAAGACCAAGGAACTGAAATTTTTTTCTTTTTTTTTTTTTTTTTATCAAGGATATCATTGAACAGGGATTTGGATAATGCTAGAAAACTTGAAGTAATGGGCTGGGAGACAATCTAAAGGGCTGGAGGACTTGCATGCAGTGTCCGGAGCTTGATTGTGCCATCAATATGGCCTATAGCACATTTTCGTGCATCTCTGGTGGTTCCCACTTAAAGGTTCCTTACTTCTAGGGAGGCTCCTCATATGAAATACATCTCTAATGAGAAATAGTTTTAAGAGTCTGTAGTGTCCTTTAAAGAAGATGCTCATGTAACAGAATGACTTAAAGAACTATCCAGTCCTTTTTAATTTTGAGAATTGGATGTGCTTCCAAGTAGTACAGAAGATGGATAATAGAATGGTGAGTTCAAAGTTAAAGCCTGAACATGGTATAATTTTTTTTTTTTGGTTTTTAGGTCACACCCTGCAGTGCTCAGGGG
>PVKC010003297.1:0-39572 GCA_004027635.1 Crocidura indochinensis
TTCTACTTTGGAGGCAGTGGAAGGAATTAGATATAATTTGAACAAATAGTTCTGGTGGATACTCCTGGCTTTGTGCTCAGAAATCACTCCTGGCAGGCTCCGGGCATGATATGGGAGGCTAGGACTTAAGCCTGGATTGGCTATGTGCAAGGCAAATAAATGCCCTCCCTGCTGAATTATCTTTCCAGCCTCCTATAGCTTCTTCTTCATTTATTTATTTATTTATTTGTTTGTTTCTTTTTGGATCACACCCGGTGGCGCTCAGGGATTACTTGTGGCTCCACTCAGAAATTGCTCCTGGTAGGCATGGGGAACCATATGGGATGCCGAGATTTGAACCATCCAATCGGTTGTGTGCAAGGCAAAGGACCTGCTGCTGCTAGGCTCTCTCCGGCCCATATTGTTTCCTGTTTATGATGTATAATTGACAGTAAAGGTCAATCTTTTAAATTATGAGTTCTGTTAAATACATATAGTCATGATACAGCAGTTTTATTTCTGCTCCTCAATTTTCTTGGGCTACCTTTCTGTAGTGACACAACTTTCCCCTACCCCTGAAGACCTTAGTAACCCTGAGTTTTTTTCCCTTCATTTTTGATATTTTGACCTTAAGGTGTTGCTTGGACGCTACTTACTTTTGGTTCTGTGCTCAGAGGTAGCTGTTGGCCATGCTTGGGGTGCTATTTGATGTCAGGGATTGAATTTAGGGCTGCTGCATGCAAAGACTATGCTCTAGCCCCTTGAGCTTTTTCTTTAGGCCAACCACAGCTGCTTTGACTGTCCTTATGTCCATGTCATTTTGACTTCTTGAATTGTGCTATTTTGGAGCATCTGGTTTCTTTCATAGAGCAGAATGCATTCTATACTAATCCATGTTGTCGTTTGTAGAGTAATTTGTAAATTTCATAAGAGCTATTGTATAGTCATTACTTCCACCTTCAGGAACTGGGTATGGGTGTCCCACACTTGATCATTAATATCGAAAGGACATTGGGTTGTTTCGAGGTTGGAATAATTATGAATCTAGGTAATTTTTTTTTTTTGGTTTTTGGTTTTTGGGCCACACCCAGTGACGCTCAGGGGTTACTCCTGGCTATGCACTCAGAAGTCGCCCCTGGCCTGGGGGACCATATGGGGCACGAGGGATCGAACCGTGGTCCGTCCAAGGCTAGCGCGGTAAGGCAGGCACCTTACCTCCAGCGCCACCGCCTGGCCCCTAATCTAGGTGATTTTTAAAAAAAATTACTTCATTAATAATTTTTATTGTGATCAAAGTGTATTACAAATCTTTCACAGTAATATTTTAGGTACATAGCAGTATTAAACCCGGGGCATTCCCACCACCAGTGAAGTCCTCCCTCCAATCCTGTTCCCAGCATGCATCCCATATTTCCCTCTTTTGCCCCCTCCCCCCCACCTAGTTGCTATTATAAGTGGTCCCCTCTGTGTCTAGTTTATTGTAGATTGGGTATTGATTCTGTTGTTGTTGGCTTTGGATTTGGTGTTTAAATCTGATAATTATTTTAGTTACTCAATGATCATACAACTGTTTGGTCTTGGTATCATCCATTTTTTTCCCTCAATTTATGAGGCAGAACAAGATGACTCGAGTTATGTAGTTCTGTTTGAAGGGAAAGAAAGAAATAATAGTAAAAAAAGCAAAAACCAAATGAACAAACAAAAACACCTGGGAGGGGTTCATCTAGAGGATCATAAATATCAATTTAAGAGAAGAAAAGGAAAAAGAAAGAAAAAATTCACAAAAGGACAAAAAATACAAAAAACCTCCCAAGAAAATGAAAAAAAGAAAAAACCCAGACAAATAAGAAAACAAAAACAAACAAACAAAAAAACAAAATCAAGACTACAGTGACAAAAAACAAAACAAAAACAAAAATAAAACAAAAACGTAAAGTACCACCACAATATAGACAACAACTAAACAAAAATCATGAGCCTGAAATTAAGAGAAAAAAATGTGCTTCTCCCCCTTTTCCCCTCTCTTTTGTATAGGCACAGTAAATATTGGGGAGATTAGAAAAAGAATTCCTTTGGCCTAAGAGATAGAGGGTTTCTCTGCCTTTAAGCATAACTACAGGCTACATATATGCTCTTTTACTCTTTCCTAGGTCTTTTTGTGGAGGCTGGAAACTTTCTGCTCAGTTGTGGATGATAAAATCAGGCCTCTGTAGCTAGAGATCTTGGTATTTGCACAGGTCATAGGATGGAACCTAGGGTAGAGTCTTCCTTTATGGTTCTAGAAGTTCTGTTCCAACACTGTTGTTTTAATCAATCTTCTGTAATTGGTGGTCTTGGTGTTTGCACCGATCCTAGGACAAAGTCTAGGATAGAGCCTTTCATTATATTTCCAGAAGTTCTGCTCAGTTGCAGTTTTCTCAGCCAGACCTCTGGAAATTGAGATGTTGGTTGCTGTACAGATCATAGGCCAAAGCTAGGCTAGGGTCTTTTTTATTGGTCCCAGGATAAGTTCTGTCCAGTCATGGTTGTCACAGGCAGTCTTCTGTAGTCAGTGATCCTGGTTTTTGCACAGATCTGTCTTCTAATGTCATATTATGGTAATAAGACTAGGTAATAAGACAACTTACTCTTAGATCAAGTTGCTGCCATTCCCTCATTGTCAGGATGTCATATCAAAACTGGAGCATGTTGATGTCGGAGCAGTATAAAGAATGTCCCAAAGGGAGTTTAGTTCCTGGAGCTGTTACGGAGACCCGTGTCAGTTCATTGTCTGAGATCTAGGGATCAGGGTTGGATGGTCTCTGATCACATGGAGTTTAAGTTGGGTCCACATGACATATGCTCAAGGTGGGAGGTGCCCCAGTGTTGTTAAATGTATGAGTTCTTATCCCTAGTAGATAAGAGATTGTTTCTATACATAAAAGTTTCCCCTTTTTAGTATGCCTTAGCAGAAAGAAATGGTGCCATATTATGTAACTGGTGCATTTGGAGGTGAAGTGTCAGGCCCCATCATTTCTGTGCCCTGGCTTTGGCCTGAGCTATTATCCCAGGAAAGACTTTTTCTTGTAGGTTTTTGTGCCAAGCAGAACCAAAACAAGTGAAATTAAGGAAGAGAAGAAAATAAAAACAAAAACAATATATATATACATACATATACACATATATAAAGGAAAAAATAAATAAAAATTATTCAAGAAAGTAATTAAGGGTAAAAAGTAATGTAAGAGACTACCTTACATTTGGGGATAAACAGGTTAAGAGGTAGTATTATAGAGGTATTAAACATATAAAGGAAATATAGGCTTCCCCATTGTTTTTTTTAGATATTCTTGTGGGGGGTGGAACCAGGGCACATTTTCATCACGTACTCTGGTCTAGTTGAGTTTGAGAAATGATTATGGCAGAAAGGCCTTGGGTAGAGTTCTTGCATGGAGGTCCTTCTGGAGCTGAATCCGATATTAAGCAGCAGTCTATGTGATTTTTTTTTTTTATTTGGTTTTTGGTCACACCTGGCAGCACTCAGGGGTTACTCTTGGCTCTATGCTCAGAAATTGCCCCTTGTTCAGGGAACCATATGGGATGCCAAAAATCTAACTACCATCTGTCCTGGGTTGGTCACGTGCAAGGCAAATGGCATATCACCGTTCTATCTCTCTGGCCTCTATGCGAATATTTGGCTGTGACTTTTTAATTCACTAGAGTAGGTGATCAGAGTAGACTGATTGTTTTGTAAGATACATTTATTGTCTTGTTGAAAGACAAGTTTTTGATTGTCTTTTTTTTGTTGTTGTTGTTGTTGTTATTGTTTTTGGGTCACACCCGGCAGCACTCGGGAGTTACTTCTGGCACTATGCTCAGAAATCACTCCTGACAGGCTTGGGGGACCATATGGGATGCAGGATTCGAGCCACCATCTTCCTGTGTCTAAGGCTTACCATTGTGCTATCTCTCCGATCCCATTGATTGTCTTGTCATCAGAAATTACTAAACTTTTCTGCTTTGACTGATCATAACGTTTTACATTTCTGTCACCAAAGTAAGAGTTTCAATTCCTTTACACCCCTTTCAACACATACTGTTTTGGAATTTTGGGTGGGTAGGTAGAGTTTGGTTCATAACTGCTCACATGGCTTTAATCTTGGCTCTGTGCATAGGGGTCATTCCTGCTGGTGCTCACTCTTGGTGCTGGGGTTGGAACCAGGGTTGTGTAACTATATGTATTATGTATTATGTCTGCAATAGTATCACATACCGCATAATTTTTTATTCATTTATTTCTATCTTTCCCCCCATGGTACCAAGAATTGAACTCTGGACCATACATATGCCAGGCAATTGCTCTAACATTGAACCACATCTCTGGCCCTTTATTTTTGTTATTGGTAGGGAAACACCCATAGTACTTAGGGTTTCTTCCATATGCTAATGGTGGGGGATATTACTCCTGGCATGGTGTTTGGGAGAGCATATAGGGCCCAGGATCCAGTCTAGATCGTCCAAATATGAAGTTTGTGCTTGCAACCCTTTCTGATAGCTTGTTGTCTCCCTACCCCTGATTTTTAAAAAAAAATTTTAAGGTCAGATTTGGTAGTGCTTAGGTCTTACTTCTGATTCTGTACTTAGAAATCACTCCTGGCAGTGCTTGGAGGATTATCTGAAATGCTTGGCATCAGGCCATTTCCATAATAGCAAATGCTCTACTATTTGTACTATCTCTGTGGCCCCTTTCCCTTCACAGGTTTAATCTGCATCCTTTGTTTTGTATTTTATTTACTTTTCAGCATCCATGACCAGTTTTAGGTAATATTCACTTCCACTGCTGGAATTTTCTAAAAGGATGAACATAGGGTAAAAGGTAAAAATATAAATAAAAGGAAGTTTATAATTAATATTGTAATTGGCAAAGAAATCACCAAAGAGGGACTAGTGCTTTGTTGGAGTGAAATCCAATGGCATAGGGCTGGTGTGGGTGGATTCTCTTGGGTCCTTTATTTCTGGCAAGGGTTAGCGTGGCTTGAATTTCCTTGAGTGCCATGGCACAGATTGTGTCTGTGGTGCTTTCATCAAATTTGCGGGATGTGGGGCAGAGAGGAAAGGCAGGGCTGAAGAATGGAAAGTGGGCAGAGGTCAGATAGCTGAACCTAATTATTTTTCTATTGCACTCCTTATGTTTAGCTCCTTTTTAAAGCTTATTTGCGATTGAAGAAATGGCAGAGAAGTGCTTTGTCTACTTTGATAAAGTTTCTGTTTATAGTATTTCTCCATTTCTTCCTTCTTTTCACAATGTCTTTTAATCACTCTAAATATGTCCCATAATCATTCAGTGATTCATATTTAGTACAATTATATATTTTTATCTTTCTTTTTTTAAATTATTTTTATTTTTATTTTTTTTTGGTTTTTGGGCCACACCCGGTGATGCTCAGGGGTTACTCCTGGCTATTCGCTCAGAAGTCGCTTCTGGCAGGCACGGGGGACCATATGGGGAACCGGGGGATCGAACCACGGTCCGTCCTATGTTAGCGCAGGCACCTTCTCTCCAGCGCCACCACCCGGCCCCTCTATCTTTCTTAGATTCTTACTCAACCATGTAAGTCTGGGACAGTATCCTAACTATGTCTATGAACATACGGAGTAGTGGAAAAGAGTATTTTCTGTGTGTCTCAGTGTTGTAACTTTGAACTGTCGTAGTCACTTTTCTTTGTCATTTTGGGGTGGGGGTAGATATACAAAACAGTGCTCAGGAAATCTGGGGAGTAGGTGTCTCTCCTGCAATTCTGCACTAACTACACTAGTAACTCAGTGTGAGGTTCTGAGACTATGGTGCTGTTTGGAACTTGCAGTGCTGGGGATAACCCAGAGGTGCTTGGGGGTCCTCCAGGGCTGCACGTAGTGATGTTTGGTACTGTGCTGCTGGGCTACAAACCAGATCAGCCCATGCAAGGCATGCATTTTACCCTTGCACTATTTCTTTGACCCCCATTTTATTTTCTTTATTTTAAAATTTTTTATTGTGGTCAAAGTGAATTACAAATCTTTCACATTAATATTTAAGGCACACAGTGACAATGAATGAGGGGCATTCCCATCACGAGTCTTGTCCTTCCTCCACTCCTGTTCCCAGCATGCATCCCACATCTCCCTCCTTTACCCCCTGTAATGCTAGTACAACTGTTTCTCACTTGTACAGCTTCTTGTAGATTGGGTATTGATTCTGTTGTCGTTGACTTTGGATTTAGTGTTCAGGTCTGATCATTTTTTATCTCCACCAAATGAACATACAACTGTCTTGACTTGGTACCATCCATTTTCCCTCTCCAAGTTATGAGGCTGATCAAGGTGATTCCAGTTATGTGGTTCTATTGGAGATATAAGAAAAGATGGGAGAAGAAAAGAAACAAAAACAAAAACAAAGCAAAACAAACGAAAGATAAACAAAAAAGAAAAACCAGGAGGAGTGTTGTAAATATCCATTTAGAAGAAGAAAGGGATAAAAGAAGAAAAAAGTAACAAAACAAAACAAAAAACAAAAACAAAAAAGGTCTATGACAAGGGCATGGAAATTGACCAACTTTCATTTTTGAAAGGTAGACTATGATTTCGTTCATTAAAAGACACTTTTAAGAGGTGGATTGTGGTTTCACATTTCTGGCTTTGCTCAGGGCTTACTCCTGGATTTGTGCTCAGGGGATTACTCCTGATGGGGCTCAGAAGACTATATCACTGCTGGGGATTGAAATGACATCAGCCACATGCAAGACAGATTCCTTATCCCCTGTGTTATCTCTCCAGTGACGACCAATTTTCTTATGGAAATTTGGCTCAATAAGACAAAAAAAATGAGAGCCCCAGATATTTTTGTGTTATAACCAGAGCCTGAATTGAAAAATAGGTATGTCTGATATAAAATTTGTTCTTGTTACTATAAACTAGCCTTTCTTCACTATTTTCCTTTTCTTTGTCTCTCTTAGTGGTGTCTCGGGTTTCCTCATAAATAGTGAGGTTTACAATTTACATAGAGCTTTGGATGCCAGCTCTTATGTAATTTTAGAGGCTCGTTCAAGATTTGATCTTCTGTGACATTGCGATTTATTGGATTAACTCTGATGGATTGCACCCATCCTCAACTATTTGTAAATTATTGTATAAAAGCAGCAGTATTGGAAACTGTCATTGGGTGATCGATCTATGGCTCTTCACTTAGTGCTTTACCCCTCAGACTTATTAAATAATACAAAAGGGTATTCTTTGGTTTAGATTTTCCATGAGATTTGCCTTTATTTTGTTCTGCTTAGCAGAACCTTGGTAAACAGCAGAATCTCTGTAAAGACAGATGTGAGCTTGCTGAAGCCTCAGTTTGCAGTTTCTATCACCCCTGCAGGCCAATAGGAACAAAATTGCTATGCCACATTGCAAAGAACACTCTTTTTCCCTTCTGATTAGAGCCTACTTCTGGTTTGGAAAATGGAAGGGAAGTCAACTTCTATCTGACTGTCTTCCAAAGGAATGATGGAGAAAGAGACCAATTAGCAGATGGAAGTTTGGCAGTGGACTTTAATCTTTTGCCTATCCTGGGTGGCCTCCAGACCCGATAGAGGAGAGAAGCTGTGGAGTCCTGGAATATTGACTTGGATTTGTCCTATGGAAACTCTGTGCACAGCAGATCCTGGTTGGTGCCAGATTGGCCTTTGAAGGACATGTTGAAAGCAAAGTCATGCTTTCAGGCTGAGTCTTGAATGCAATTTCTCAGAGTCCTTGATCATGGCTGACATTACATCCAAACATTAAAGTGTAAGAGTAGGAATCAAACCTTTCAGTAGTTTGGGTGGAGAGAGAGTATGTGTGCGTTGTAGCTATATACATGAAATAACTGGTGATGGAGAAATGGGGAGAAATATAGTTTTAGCAATTATGTTCATTCACTGGATAACCAGGCCTCATCAAATTAGGATTTCTGTCTTATCAAATATGCAAACTATATTAGGATTGTCTTTGTAGAAGACGATTTAGTGATATGTAGATATTTATACTAGTAGAATGCATACAGAAGAATCTAGGCAAAGTTATGGAACCAATGTTGAAAATGAACCCGTGGAGTGAAAGAACTAGAGGAACTTGTAGGGGAGGCGGGTCTATAAAAAATTGGTCATCTTATTTTTTAATTTTCTAATTTTCTGGTTTTAGGACCATATTCACAATAGTAACTACTGGTTTTGCACCAGGAATCACTCCTGGCTGTACTCAGGATTTTGGGGATCAAACCTGGGTCTTCCACGTGCAGGGCAAGTGCCCTACCTACTGTTCTATTGCTCTGGCTTGACATTGGCCATTTTATGAGAAGTGACACTATGCGTTCTTTCTGCATCAAGGAGTCTTCATTCTGGACTTATACTCAATGACTTTTGGCGGGACAGAAATATTAAAAATAGTGTTTATTAATATCATATATTAAAACAGAGGTTTATTAGGAATATTAGAAATAATGTTAGATCTTAGGTTACTGGAAGGAATAAAAGACATGGGGAAAGTTCTGGAAGGCAAGTATAATTGAGGTGATTTGGGAGAAAGCCCTAGTGGTGGATAGTGATTTTGAGCCACTAGAGGGCAGTGTTTATTCAACAAATCATTGCTAAACTCGGCTTTGAAGAGAACCAGATCTGTGAGCTATCAGTAGCAAGCATTTGAGTGAAGACAATTTTGGACAAAAGGATTGATTTTATATTCTCCCCTTTACCTTGCTGGGGTTTTGTTTATAGACACTTACATATGGGTCTTTCTCATAGTGTAGAGGGCTCTGGTTACTAGTAACTAGAAAATCCCCCAGACCAATAATTGCTTTAATTAAGCTAAGGTAAAACTAAAGTTAATGACTAATAAAAAATTACACATCAAATTTTTATAGGTCACAGAGCCCTGGTCTTCTATCTACACTGTATGGTGAAAAAGGGATCCTAAAATAACAGATAAGAGAGTGGTTTCCTGTGCCACTTTCCTATCTCTGCCTCTAAGATCTGTTTCTAGTATTTGGTACGGAGGGAAATTAAGTTTTGAATAACACAAATCTTTCTGTTGGTTGGGAGAGGGAGTAGCCTTAAATCATAAGAGGATATTTTGTACACTATTGGGAAATGCATTTTAAATACCATTAGAAATACTTGAAAAACAAAAATAAAAAAAAATCTGATATAAGCTGGGAGAAACAAGTTTGGCCAAATCCAGGAAAATATCATGAAAAAAAATCTATCAAACCTTTTCTTTCTCATCATGCAAAGTTATTCTTTAGCATCCAGTACATGTATCACCTATTGTAAAAAATATTACTTGAAGTTACATAGAAATGATTTTTTTTACCATGTAATTGCCTTAGGAACTCTATTGCTTTCCAATAGAGTTAATAATTACCTTTGTGACATTAAAGGAATTAAAGCTATTTGTGAAGATTATATCAAGGAGACTCTTTTGAAATTTAACATTAATCTATTATTATAAACAGGAAGCAATTGTAAGGATAGGAGCCATAGCACAGCTGTAGGGCATTTGCCTTTCAAGCGGTTGTCCCAGGATGAACCTTGGTTTGATCCCCGGCTCCCATATGGTCCCCTGAGCGAGGAGCGATTTCTGAGCGCATAGCCAAGAGTAACCCCTGGGTGCCATGGTGTGTAGCCCCAAAACAAAAACAAAACAAAACAAAACAAAAAGAAACAATTATAAAAAATAATTCCAGAGTAACTACTTGGAAATTGAATTGATGAATAGAAAGCTCTTTGGCTATGTTAAAATGAATATAAGGGCCTGAGAGATAGCCCAGCTATAGGGCATATACCTTGCAAGCGACTGATCCAAGACTGATGGTGGTTCGAATCCTGGCATCCCATATGGTCCCCTGTGCCTGCCAGGAGAGATTTCTGAGTACAGAGCCAAGAGTAACCCCTGAGCGCTGCCGGGTGTGACCCCAAAACACCAAAACACCCCCTCCAATACAAAGAATATATATATGCATATATTTATGCATGTTTTGGAGTAATATTTTGTGATGCTCAGGGGTTACTTCTGGCTCAGTGCTCAGGATCACTTCTCATGGTACTCAGGAAACCATATGGGATGCCAGGGATTGAACCTGGGTCACCTGTGTGCAAGGTGAGACCTTTATCTGTGGTACTATCTCTGTAGGTAGACATATGCTGGAAAACTTCTCATTTCCCAAATATGTGTCTAAAATACTTAGATTTCTCCTATGTAAAACAGAAGCTCGATTTTATTGATTTCTCTTGAATAAATTCTTTTGAAAAATATCAAAGAGATTAAAAAATTAGCTCCCAAGTGTTAGGCTGCTTTTTTCTCTTCATTTGTCAATTTTCTGACACAGTTAAAACCAGTAGGAACATCACTGCATTGAATGGAGAATTTGTAGTGTCGTCAAGTTGCTATACCCCACATTGATTTGGTTTTTCATCTTTACTTTAAGATCCCTATGTAAGTATCTTGTTTATTTGGTTTTTATTTTATTCTTGGCTTTAGCCTCTCTATATGGGTCTTATTTTTTAATTTTTAATTTTTTTTTGCCATACCTGGTCCTGGTGATGTTCAGCACATACTCCTGTCTCTGCAGGTATAACACCTGGAGTTGTTCAGGGAACCATATGGAGTGTTGGGGTTTGAACCTGGTTCTTTCTTGTGCCAGGGCAAGTGTCCTTCCAGTTATATTATTTCTCTGGCTCCAAAGTTTATTCTTTTTAAAACAGTTAAAGTTCTTTAAAAACAATTTGAATTTTTATATGCTGTTTTTGCCTTTTTTTTTTTTCTTAAGTTTTAAAATTTCAGCTGGCAAGAGTTTTGGTTGTGTTTACAACCCAACTGGTGATGACGTCCTTAACCTGTTTCATTCATCCACAGCTTGGTTCCTGCTCCTGGCTGATTTGTTTTTCTTTTTTTTCTTCAAACCTATTACTGATTCCAAAAGAATGTCTCTTTTAATGGATTTTAGTTAAAGATAGTTCCCTAGGAGATGTCTTCTTTTATATTTAGAGGGTGGGACACACCTGGCTCTTTACTCAGGCATCACTCCTGGCAGTGCTCAGAAGATTGGATATTATGTAAGGTATTTGAATCATGGGTCAGTCATGTTAAAGCAAGCATTTTGACCCATGTATGATCTCTCCTGTCCACCTACTTATTATTGAGTTGACTTTTCCTGCAGACTTGCTTTCCTCCCTCCCTCCCCAATATCTTGAGGTTGGGGTTTTAGGTTTGGAAGATTTTAATGTGTTTTTTGAATTTATACCACATATTTAAGGAAATTCCTGAGGGACGTGCATTATGTGAATATTCAGTTTTCTTTATTTCAGTTTATGGTCCATCAACAGAGAAATCTAAGATTTGTTTTTCTAGTTATCTTATCTTCATCCTAGATAGGATTTCTGGTCTGCTGACAATTCTGTAAACCTTAGATTTTTTTCTAGGTGACAGTGATTGTAAGTCTAGTCCATTTCCTATTGGAGAACATTCCCCGTGCCTTTCACTTTGAATGGGGTGGGACAGTGATACTTTATTTCACCAAAGTGCTTGAGATTGCTGGAGACCATGACAATCTTGGTTAGCTACCCCATACTCAGATCTTTTACCAGGAACACAGGTCAATGTTTTATTTTGTGTTTTGTCCTGTGTAAACAAGATTCTTCAAGCATACTGTATCTTGTACATATTTTTTATATACCCCATTACAATGTTTGACACCAATGTTTTTGAGTATGTGAAACCATTTCATAACGTATTGGTGATAGTAATTAGGAAACTCTGTAGATGACTAGATAAATACTTTAGGTTTTATGGGTCTTTATTGAACTACTCAACTCCTTTTGCCCAGTGGTACTGAGAAATCTCATTGTGATTGTGTTCCAATAAAACTTTATTTATAAAAACATGACTGGAGCTGAAGAGAGAGTAAAGGAGGTAGAATGTATTTGTCTTGCATGTTGCTGACTTCTGAATGATTCCCAGCATCCCATTTGGTCCCTAACCACTACCTGTATTGATTCCTGAGTGCAGAGCCAGGAATAACCTTAGAATCTTAGAATGTGACCGTAAAACAACAATAATAACAGCAACAACAGCAAACAAACCATGACAGGTTTGGGGGACAAAGAGATAGTACGGGGCTTAGGTACTTGCCTTGCATATAGCTGACCTTAAAATCCTTGATAAGGCATATGGGCACCACCAGGAGTGAATTTTGAGCATAATGCCAGGAGTAAGCTCTAAGCACCCAGGGGTTATGGTCCCCAAACAAAGTTTTAAAAATAGAACAAAACAAACAGTAAAAGATAAAAACATAAAAGGGTTTGGCCCATAGACCCAAATTTTCTCAGGTAGATGCTGATTTGTCTTCCATATTACTTTTAACATGGTAATGCGAAAATGCATAAATATATTGATAATTATAGAATAGAAGATAAAAATTATTTCTAATGGTTGAATACTAAATATATATGCTTTTCTGATAAGACTCCAATGAATTGTTTTTTCTTCAGAGAATAAGGAATCATCTAAGTGTTATATTTTTAAATATTTTATAGTAAAAATTGCAGATTTGATAGGACCATTTGTAATGTACTCTAAGCAACATTGAAAAGAAAGGTATTTCTGAGCCAAAATGTGACTGGGGAAATTGTTTTTAAAATGCTTAAAAACTAGTTTTGCTTCAGGTAATGCGGATATTGTAACAATGTCTCACTGTTTATAGACTATGATGTAATGTTTGAAATATTATTCATCCCATCAATCTCCTGGGTGTGTTCCATAGCGGATGTTTGGCCAATTTAGTTTCAAAATACAGAATGGTTTAGCATATGAATAAAAATGCAGTGCCTTTATGGTCTTGACCTACACAATGACTTACTGCTAAATATAATACGGAAATATTCCACGTCATGTCGGGGTCTTTCTGGAAGCAACTAATGTCATAGGTTTTTCCTCTTTTTGTACCTTTTTTTTTGGAGGGTGGGGTGTGAAGTGTTGGGCCACACCTGGCAGTGCTTGGGGTTTACTCCTCTGTGCTCAAGGGTCCATACACAGTGTAGTGAGAGGCAAGTAAACTGCTGTTTTCTCTCTCTGGCCCCCTAATAGGTCCTTCCTGTTGGCCATACTTAATCTTCAAGCTGGAGAAATTTGGTCCTTGCCTCGACCCTTGGCTTCTTGACCCTACTGCCTACATCTCCTCTGTGTTCTCTCTGGGACAGTTGTTCTGTGCTGATCACTCAAGCTTTTACCTTTCCTAAAACTTCTTCTTGCTATAAGACACTTGGGCCTCTTTTCTCACTGTCACCTTCTCCAATAATGTTTTTTCCACACTTTGTATCTTCGGAAGAAGTGGCCCTTTTCAGCTAGCCCAAAATGTTTGTAAGAAACCACCTAGGTGATAACAAAGGTACTGCTCAAGACAAATCATTCTAATATCTAGTAAGTGTAATCACTGATGAAAAATTACAATACTTTGCTAAGTATTTATATTTTTGTTTGTTTTTGGGCCACACCTGGCATGCTGAGGGGTTACTCCTGGCTCTGTGCTCAGAAATCACTTCTGGTGGTGTTTGGCAGACCACATGGGATGCAGGGGATAGAACACAGCTCAGTCTAATGAAAGGCAAACATTCTACTCATTGTATTCTCTGACCCCAATTTTTTTTTTTTTTTTTTTGGGCCACACAGGGCATCACTCAGGGTTTACTCCTGGTTCTGCAGAAATCACTCCTGGCAGGCTCGGGGTGGGTATCATATGGGATGCTGGGGATAGAACCCAGGTCGGTCCTGGGTCAACAGCATGCAAGGCAAACACCTTACCACTGTGCTATCACTCTGGCCCCCTGACCCTCATTTTTGCTTGGTGGTTTGGCCACACCCAGTGATGCTCAGGAATTACTCTTCGCTATATGCTCAGAAATTGCTGCTGGCTTGGGGGTTCATATGGGCCCCGGGGGATTGAACCACAGTCCGTTCTAGGTCAGCCGTGTGCAAGGCAAAAGCCCTACTACTGTGCCACAACTCTGATCCCTTTGGGACCACATATGGAAGTGCTCAGGGATTATTCCTGGTTCTATGCTCAGGAATTACTTTTGACTCTGTGCTTAGGAATCATTCTTGGTGGGGCTCAGGCTGTTCATAAGGAACCACCTATGTGATAACAAAGGTACTGCTCAAGACAAATCATTCTAATATCTAGTAAGTGTACTGATGCTGGGGACCAGATGCTGAGGATAGATAACTGCTATGTTATCTCTCTGAACCCAAAGTAAAACTTTGTCAAACTCATTGTTAAACTTATTGATAGTAATGCAAACTTGAAAAATTGCTAATGGAATGGAAATAAACTTACTGTTGATCATTTTACAGTGTACACAAAGGTCAATAATTATGTTGCATGCTTGAGACTAGTATGATATGTTGATTATAATTCAATTTAAAAATTATCAGGCCAGAGAATAGAATAGTACAGTGGGTAGGGCATTTGCCTTCCACGTGGTCAATCTGGATTCAACTCCAGAATCCTGTATGGTTAGCTCCCCCCACACTGCAAGGAATGATCTCTGAATGCAGAACCAGGAGTAAACCCTGAGCAATCACCCAGTGTGGCCCCAGAAAACAACAACAAAAACATAATATTGAAATATTTTAGATATAGAGATAGAACCACCATCTTTTTGTATCATAAGACACACACTTTATCCCCCCAAAATGTGTCTTATGAAGCGAATGCCACTTGGAGCTGAAACCTGAGTTCATCAGGAGGAGCGAGTCTATAAACTATGTGCGTCTTATGGTCAGGTGCGTCTTATAGAGTGAAAAAAATACATCTTTTAACAGACAGATGTTCTCATTACCTATATTTAACAACTGTTAAAATTTGGTCAGAATTGCTATTTTTATTAAAAGAAATAAAATATGTCTTTTTATTTAATAAACAATTACAATAAAAAGCTTCCATTTGTTTTAATATTTTATTTGGATTTTCGGCCACACCCAGTGAACCACAGGGACTGTTTCCAGCTTGGTACTCTGGACTTCATATCCATTGACATGGATCCAAACCTTGGTTGGCCACACGAAAGCTTGGCATCTTTTGCTTTGTCCTATCTTTGGCCCATCCCATCTGGTCTAATCCCTGATCCAAGATTCTTCTTTCTCATTATGATGCTGACCTCTCTTTTGGTCCACTTTTACCATGAAGTCTTGAATCTCTCATTGTGTATTTGCTCACTGCACACATCCCTTTACTCAGTCATCATTCTGGAATAAGAAAGTGTAGACTCTTCTAGTTCTCTAACTTTTTAATCCACGACTTTCCCTTCCACTTTAACTACTTTCTTTGATGGAATTATTTCCTGTCAGGGATTCACTTTTGCATTGCTAAATCCCAACATCTTACTCTGCAATTTCAACTCTCTACTTCATCAAAATTTCTCAATGTTTCTTCTTTTTTTTTTTTAAACCAACTTGCTGTTTTTCTTTCTTTTTCTTTTTTTGGCGGGGCCACACCCAGTGACACTCAGGGGTTACTACTGGCTATACACTCAGAAATCGCTCCTGGCTTGGGGGACCATATGGGATGCAGGGGGATCGATCTGTGGTCTGTCCTAGACTACTACATGCAAGGCAGATGCCTTATACCCTGCGCCACTGCTCTGGCTCCTTGTTTCTTTTTCTTGTGGAATACAGAGTGTGGTCACCTACTTCCAACCTTAAATGACAGTATTTAAAGACTTTGTTGTCATCTCACATTTTCTTGGGAAAACACAGCTGTTGGCATCTGCTTTGGCATTCTTCATCTGCACTTGTTTCAGTAATCCAGGACTGAATTCTGGGCCATGGGTCAGAAGCCAACAGACACCTGCTTGTTTTGGGGTCAGTAGTCCATCAGTGAAAGAGGTTATTTACACATGACCTGTAGGAATGCTGTAATTCCCTGCATTCTTTACTACTTACTTCTGCATGCATGCTATAAACACTCTTATTTCTTCTGGAATAGCCAGCAAATGTTAGGTTTTTTTTTTTCTCCCCTCTCCCTTTTTTAAATTCTGGAGGTTACTTCATAGCGGCTATCAAATGGCTATGCCTTGTTAAGCAATGACTATCTGGAGAATAACCTCTTTCAAAGACTGAATGCATTTCATCAAGGCTTTTATAGAAGGCAGATAAGATTGGTGACCTTCAGCCTTATTTTCTCTTGATATCTGATTGGATGGTAAGAAGAGGACCTTTTAGGCAAATAGGAAGCAATTCAGAAGTATCTTGCCTTATTCAGATCAGCAGGAGTTAATATGACTCTGCTTTTTGGGTGGAAATTAGTCTGCTCACAGGATTAAGCATATACACATTCTTGAATAATGTCAATTAGATCAATGGCATTTCTTTTTATAAGGGGGCTCATGTTTGAGTTGCCCCTCCTGGTAATTATCAGTCAATCAGGCAGTCAGTTTAATGCTAGAGCTGGATAACTTTCAGGCCTGCAGTGCTGGGGATCATCTGCTTGGGGCTGGGTGTCCATGCTAAAATAGACAGAACTTGGGGGCCTTGAGAGTTTTATCCTGTGATACTGAGGACATCTGTGGTGGAGGGATCCAATTAAGGTCAGCCACATGCATGACATGTGTCCTTCCTTAATCCTATACTATCACTCCGGTTCCAACATCAACTCATTTTATTGATTTTTTTAAATTTTGTTTTGGTGATACTCAGGACTTCCTCCTGACTATTCGCTGTTCTTTCTGGTGTTTAGGAGACCTTTGGGATGCTGAGGGTTGACCTGGATTGGCTATTCACTGTCCTATCTTTTTGGCACCATCACCTCATTTTAATGTTGGCAAGAAAAAAAGAAATATTGGCCTATATTGAATGAAACGAGGGTATATTGTTTACTTTTTTTTTGGTTTTTGGGTCACACCTGGTGATGCTCAGGGGTTACTCCTGGCTATGCGCTCAGAGGTCGCTCCTGGCTTGGGGGACCATATGGGAACCAGGGGATCGAACCGCGGTCCGTCCTAGGCTAGCGCAGGCAAGGCAGGCACCTTACCTCCAGCGCCACCGCCCGGCCTCCTATTGTTTACTTTTTCTATTTAAGTTTCTGGTTTTGTTATAGAGTCCCAGTTTCCCAGAAGTTCTGGATGCCATTGAGAACTGACAACAGGTATGTTGGCTTTGAAGCCGACATAAGGACTGAAACTAGGCATGTTTCTAGCTTCCATGATCCGTGGCTGAAGCTCTCACTTTGGGACAGATGTGTGGGTGACTGAAGTAGCCTGTTTTTGTGGCAAAACAGTTAAATTGACAGGCTTGTGAAAGATGGTTAGATTTCACACACACAAAAAAATCAGAGTTCACAACATAAACATTCCTTTCACTGACCAAAGCATGTATGTTTTATGCCAAGATTGTACACCAAACTCTTCTCTGATGCTTGCAAGTGGGGGTGGAGGAAGCCAGTTTGACTGGGAAAAAAAAAACAACAAAACAAAACCAACACAACCCAACAGCAAACACCCCAAACTAAATAACAGGGTGATCCATTATGTGTTGATGATGATTATGTGGTGAAATGGGGTATTAAAGCCTCACATTTTGAAAATGGCACAAATAGAGATGAGTAAATAACGAAGGCAGCTGTAAGGCTTCCATGTGCCGCTGCGACATTTGTTCTATTATTCGTCGATTTCTGGGCCATTACGGACTTCATCAAAATTTCATATCGCCTGTGTGCCTCTGCATTGTCTGTGGCTGCCACCTGGCCCTGCTGGAGGCCAGAATGATTATTTCATGTGGCACACCCTGCCTTCTCCCCATCTTAGCGACTCAATTTTTCTCTCTGTCCTCTGGTCCAGGATGTGGGAGATCTGTCACCTTCTCTATTAGGTGCAGCAGATACTCATTAACACTCTTTGCAATGGGTCCTGTCCCTCAAGGGACACCATTGAGGCCACTCTTGTGCTGCTAGAATGGCCTGAGTGTTTTTTTTTTCCCTTAGAGACATCTCTGGTTGAGGGACTTTTGTTTCTGCATTGAGACCTGAGTGGGCAACTGGATGCCTATTCCATCTTTGCCTCCCATTCATCTCTTATAATCTCTCCCTTTCTCCCGGTTCTTAGTCTCTCTCTTCATAGCACAGTAGTTCCAAAAAGATGCGATCTTTTCCTTGAGGCTGTGCTTTTTTTTTTAAAAGCCTCTCTGTCACTATTCAGAGACTCAGGCCCCTACAACAGTGATTTCTGTGGTGGTCTTTTGGCCTTTGCAGGGAGTTAATGAAAAACTTTTTTTTTGTTTGTTTTTTATTGTTTCCAAGTTCTGCATGGTGAAGGTTACACAGTGCAGAAATGCAGGAGAAATGAGGAGGTTGGATGGAGCTTCCCGACTCCAAAACAGTTTTTTGTGAACTAAGATTTTTGTGAACTAAGGCAGGATGGGGGTAAGGGTCACTACTGTATTTGTGTCACATAAGATGTGGAGGAGGAAGAAATTATATGGGGAGAAGGCGAGAGGAAGAGGGTGAGGAAGAGAGAGAGAGGGAGGGAAGGATGGAGGGGAGTGAGAGAGGGAGTGGGATGGAGAGGAAAGAGAGGAGGAGAAAGGAGGGAGGTCTAATTTGAGATGAAGGCTTTTGAAGAATCCTGTGTATGAATTGAGAGGTGAAAAGCTTGTTGGTAGAAGGAAGACCAACTTCATTACACCAAATGAACCTTTGTTTTGAATGAACAGTGGTGATATTTTTGGTGACAGAGCCTATTTCGATTTCTTTGGTTTTATCTTGGGGCCCACACCCAATAGTGCTGGGGCTTACTTCCTTCCCTGCAGCTGAGGATCACTCCCAGTAGCTTAAAGGAAACCCATTTTGGTGCTGGGGAAGGAACTTGGGCCTCCTGCAGACATGGCGGCCTTTGAATCTGATTAACCCCTCCTCACTCAGTTTTTGTTTTTAAGTAGTAAGAAGCAGGCCTGGAAGGAAGAGCAGGAGGAGGAGGTGAGTCAGGCAGGAGACTATGCAAAGGCTACTCAGGCCCAAAGAGAAACCTAGAACTAGGGTGCAGAGAGTCTCTGGGATTTGGAGGGCCAGACAAGGAAGGTTCTGGTGTTTTGAGGCTGGTAGCAGGGAGAAGACTGGCTTCGGGGTTTCAATAGTGAGGTGTGGCACGCAGTTCAAGCCAGGGTGATAGGGCGCGGCCTGCTTTCCTGCTGGCTCTGAGATGATGTCAGTCTGCTCTGGAGGAAATGCTCCACTGGCTCTGTGTAGAGGGAGGCTGGAAGGAAGCCTTGGGGAAGGACTCACTGTAGAGCTCTCTGCTGCCTGCTGGAGTGTGTCCGTGAATGAGCCAAGTGGAGGAGGTGGAGGAAGAGCACCAGCAAGTGAGCCCAGGTGGGAAGTTGTGGGAGGGAGTGGTTAACCAAGCTTCACAGTTTCGAGGAGAGTGAAGTAATTATTCTGAGAAGTCTCCCAGATTGACCTGACACCTACACACCCTGTCCTGCCCAACACCTCTACCAAGAATCAATCCTTGGTTTTGCTTAAAGGTTCAGGTAAAGGTCTTTGTGTGCTGTTTGCCGGTATTGTTTCCCTTCTTTGGCTCTTAGCTTGAAGAGCAGAAGCTATGAGACACCAAGCCTCAAACCCAGATCTAGGAGCTCCTGGAGGCTGTCCTGGATTTCACACAGGTCTTCAGGACTGTGGAGAAGTCATTTTATTTTTTAAGGGGAGCGGGGTGTAATGCCTGGCAGCGTTGGAGATATTTCCTGTGTTCAGGAGATCACGTGCTGCTGGAGAAGGAACCAGGATTGGCTACGTGCAGGGAGATTGCCTTAATTCCTGCATGATCTCCCTAACACCTGATGCTTTCAATGCCAAGGGTTAACTTTTTTTTAGGAATACAGATGATCTTTTCCTTTGATCTGTAGCACTTGATTCCGGTGGAAAGTCATTTCCCATATCTACAGTCAAATAGATCACATACTTTTTTTTTTTTTTTTTTGGTTCACACCTGGCAGTGCTCGGGGTTTACTCCTGGCTCTATGCTCAGAAATTGCTCCGGGGACCATATGGGATGCCAGGATTTGAACCACCAACCTTCTGCATGAAAGACAAATGCCTTCACTCCATGCTATCCCTCCAGTCCCTAAAATAATATTTTTATTCAAGCATCATGATTACAAATATGTTTGTGGTTGGGTTTCAATTATACATTTAAAAAAAAACTCTTCACCAGTGGAACCTTCTTACCACCAACGACCCGCCCCCACTCCCTATCTATCTTCAAGATAGGCATTCTTTTTTCGTTTGTATTGTTTTGGGGTCACACCAGGCAGTACTCAGGAGTTACTCAGAAATTGCTCCTGGAAGGCACAGGGTACCATTTGGGATGCCCGGATTTGAACCACCGTCCATTCTGGGTCGGCTGCGTGCAATGCAAAACCCCCACTGCTGTGCTATCTTTCTGGCCCCCAAGACAGACATTCTATTCCTCTCACTCACTATCATTGTCTTGGTAGCTGTCAGTGTAGTTATTTCTCTAACTGCACTCACACTCTTTGCGATACCTTTCATATAGTGGGCTTGTATTATTACAATAATATCTTTTAATTTTCTTAATTTTCATAGATGGGTGAGACTATTCTGTGTCTTATCTCTCTCCCTCTGGCTTATTTCACTCAGCATAATAGTTTCCATGTCCATCCATATATATAGGAAAATTTCATGATTTCATTTTTTTCTAATGGCTACATAGTATTCCATTGTGTATATGTGCCACCACAGTTTCTTTAGCCATTCATCTGTTGTTGGGCATCTGGGTTGTTTCCAGATTTTGGCTATTGTAAATAGTGTTGCAATGAATATAGGTGTGCAGAAGCCATTTTTGTATTGTGTTTTTGTATTTCTAGGGGATATGCCTAGGTGTGGTCTAGCTGGGTCATATGGGAACTCAATTTTCAGTTTTTTGAGGAATCTCCATATCATTTTCCATAAAAGCTGGACTAGATGGCTGTCTCCAGTCCACCCCTTAATTTTGGGCCTTGTTGCCCTGGGGTGCAATTGATAGCTCTGCAGTACTATCAAAGTGCCAGAAGGTGGTAGTAGAGAATAGGTACCAACTTCTTGCTTGGTTTTCTTCTCTTCCCATAATTGCTCAGGGTTAAGAGCCTAACACAGTGTTTATCTGGGACCTTCTTTATCAACTCTTAGGAAGAAGGCTTCTGAGAAGTTGGATTACCAGGTGTTAGTCCAGATGGAATCAAGAAGGGCCTTGGGTCTGTATTGTTTCACAAGCCCTACATGCATTCTTGTCCTTCAGTCAATAATGGAAAAAAATTTTCCTGGGGCCACACTAGTTTTGGGCCTTGAGGACACTGAGGGGAAAAAAGCTGAATTTATTTCAAACTGACGGATGTGCCTGGGGCCCATCCAGAGGACTAGACAGGGTGTGGGTGAGCCAAGAGGAAGGGAGAGTCTGTCACTATCTGGAGTCTCCTGGGCAGCTTGGTCTGGTTATGAGGTAATGTGGCCAGGCCAGACCGTTGCTTTTTCAGAGACAGAGCGCAGTCCAGATTGTGTTCCATATTTCCCAACTCCCACAGACTGTGTGTGGCCAAACAAAGCATGTCCGCAGGTAGGAGTCAGAGTCAGCCTGTGGGCTGTGACAGCTTCAGGAACGTGGGCCAGTAGGGAAGCAGTGAACATGAATAGATGTTTGTCCCGCTCTGATGTCAACATCCTGGGTAGATGTGACCAGGATAACGTGTGAGTTGGAGCTCAGGGAACCAATTCTGCTAGAGGGAACACAAATGAATTTCCTGCAGGTAAATTCTCAAAGCCCTTCATGTGTTTTATGAGGAAAAACCAAACTGACTAGGGGCCAGAGACATAGTTCAACAAGTAAGGCTCTTTTCTTGCATGCACCCAACTGCCCAACTGGGGTTCAACACTCAGCACTACATATGGTCCCCAGAGTAATAGCCAGGAGTGTTCTCTGTGTACAGAATCAGGAATAAGCCCTGAGCATGCCAGGTGTGGTTTCCTCCCATGCATCCCCCAAACCTCATTTTCCTAACACACATAGATTTTTTTTTTCTTTTTAGAGTTTGGGCCATGCTCAGGGCTTACTCTTGGCTTTGTACTCAGGAATCACTCCTGGCAGTTCTTGGGGGACTATGTGGGGTGCTGAGTATCAAAGGAGGATTGGTTGTATGTAAGGTAAGTGCCTTGCTGTACTATCTTCTTGAGCCCCCAACACACATTGATTTTTACAGACCAGAAGAGTGATAAAAATTTTAGTTTTCATGCCACAACTTTTAGAACCCTCAAGCACATGACTTTGATAAGTAAAAAATTAATTACTCAATAAAGTAATTTTTAAATGATTAGAATCCTACCCTTCCCTCTGTTGATTTGTGGTAATTTGGGGTGACATGAATACTTGCTTGAGGTTACTCAGTCAGTCATGTAGATGCTTGCCAGGGGTCACCTTCTAGGTGTGGTGCTTGCAGCTTGCAGATTCCTTTCTGCAGTATACCTGGTAGTAACCTGTAGAGCTGGGGACTAATGGTGGATAGCTGTGTTCTCAGGCTTGTAAGACAAATTCACCAGCATCCAGCCATCTGCCACCCTCTGCTGCCCCTGTCAAGGACACTTTAAGTGATTTTATAGTGTCATAAGCACATCTTCTTTTGAGATACATAAAATGGAAACTATTGAGAGCTAGAAAGGTCCTGGAAAGTCTCTTAGAAAATTCTTAAGCTGTCTGAAGAAATCTGGCTCTTTCCCATTCTGTTGTTGGGGCTGTAATGAGCTTATATTACATGGGTGACTGTGAAGTGCCATAAGCCCCCCTTTTGGGTAGACTTTAGTGCTTTCTGCTTTGATGATCTGTAAGTAAAGTGAATTTTCAAAGAAGGCCACGAATGCACTTAAGGAAATTTAGTGCTTTGGAACTTAGATTTGCAGCAAAGGTGATATGCTCGAACAGGAAAGATGCAAATGTATTAAAGGAAGTAATGAGATCATATTTAATGTGAAAACACTTCTGTGTGTGTTCTCGGAGGGCTGGAAATTCCACTTTGTGAATTTAGATGGATTTTATGAAATGTGATATGTTTGTTAGGGAAGTAGGCATTTAGAGAATAGGAATAACTTTAATAATTGAGTGAACTCCTTGAGTGTAAAAAGATGAGATGGAATCAAAAACCTTTTGTAACAAACTGTCCTTGCATTGAATTTGACTAAAATGCACATATTTCAAAGTCTATTTCAGCATGATATTTTTTCTGGGTGGTGGTGGGAGAGCATTCCTGGTAATACTCTGGGCTCGCTTTGGGGATCATATGGGATGCTAAGGATTGAACCTGGGCTGACCAAGTGCAAGGCAAATGCCCTAACTGTTGTGAGTTTTTTTTTTTTTTTTTTGTATGTTTTGAGCCACACCCAGCCATGCTGAGGGCTTACTCTGTCTCCTTTGCTTAGGGATCACTCCTGGCAGGGCTCTGAAGATCATATCGTGTGTTAGGAATCAAGCCAAGTGCCTTACACACTGTAATATCTTTTGCTCCTCAAAAGTGCATTTTTAGGGTCCAGAGTGATACTATAGAAGGGTAGCATGTTATAGATTTTTGATTTTTGGGCCACACTCGGTGACGTTTAGGGGTTATTCCTGGCTATGTGCTCAGAAATCGCTCCTGGTTTGGGGACCATATGGGATGCAAGGGAATCGACCGCCATCCATCCTGGGTCAGCTGTGTGCAAGGCAAATGCCCAACCTTTGCTCCATCGCTCTGGCCCCCACTGTTGATATTTTTACAATTTTTATTTCTCCCCTTTGTAGTAGTGCTGACCTGGGGGGGCATACACACAGGCTTAGTTGTGTCACTTGCTTCTCCCTTGGAGATGGCACAGTCTGTTGTACTTTCCCAAATAGCAGAGCTGCTGGGACCTTAGATTGAATTCATGGGCCACATATTTGCATGGCTGAAGCTCTATGCCAAGTTTGGCCCCCCCAAAAGTTCTGGTTTTCGCACCATCAATGTTATGCAATCACCATCAGGATCAAATTTCAGAGCATTCTGCCCAGAGAAACTCTATACCCATTAAACAGTCATTCCCAATTCTCCCCTCACAGAGCTTCTTGCAACCACTAATCCACTGTCTATTTCTCTAGGATTTGCCTGCTCTGGGCATTTCATAAAAGGAGGAGTCACACGTCATGTGATCTTTTGAGTTTGTCTTCTTTCACTTGTTTTCACCCACATTGTGTAGCATGTAACAAAACTCTATTCTAGATTTTATGATGGAGTAATTTGCTCTTGTATGATTATACTTACTCTTTTTATTTACTCATCTATCGATGGATATTAGTTAATTCTAAATTTTGGCCAATATGAATAATTCTTCTGTGAACATTCATATTCATATATTGAGCAGAACAGAATTGTAACTATCTCTGAAACCTAAAAATTCATTGTGAAATTGAAGGAAGGTTGATGAATGGTTGGAGACCTGCACTGTTGTTAGTTTTTAGATTACACATCATTGCAGTAACACCTATTCTACAATATTTCTCCACTCGATCTTTTAGTTTTTTTTGAGGGGGTCTCCACAATAGTGGTTGGGATTCTGAGGTCACTCACTCCAGATGCTACTGGGCCTGGTTCTTGGCCCTGTAATGGGATGTTTCTTGAACTTCATTGTACTGGGGGCTGGCAGGGCTCTGCTCAACTTGATCTTTTAATACAGACTTCTAGAGATGAGTGAAGCATATTATTGTTTGCGGGAGTGTAACTACCAATTTGAAGTTCATATAAAATAAGTAGTGACTCTCACCTGTAATATAGACACCCGATTTCCCAAAGTGAGTATTTCCCACAGTGATGACTCTCATGGTAATTCACAGGAGATAAGGAGGTAATTGTTGAGACTTGCTAATGTGTGTGTGAGACATTTCTACAAAAAAACAACTGTGCCTCTTGCTCTTGAGAACCCATGATTATATTAAGTATTTGAACTGTATACTTAAAATATCCCAATAATGGCTGCTCCCACCTGTGTGTGCCTGACATGTTAGTGATTTTAAACATTCTTGATCTAGAAAAATTAATAATTTGTGTCCTAGAGTAGGCTTGTGGTACTCACTTCTCCTTCATGGGATATTTTTTTCTATTGTTTGCAACAGCATAAATTGTTAAGTCCAAGTTTGTACTTTAACCTGTAACAAGCAGTCTTTGTGATTGTTCATAGACCCAAGTATAGCTGCAAAAGTTGAGCACTTTTTTGTGTGTGATATTTTAAGTGAATTTTTCTAGCTGCTAATCAGACTCAGCTTGCCTTAGATCTTGTATCTTGATGAAGCCTGGTGTGCAAATTGTCAGCCCTACAGCCAGTCAGCTTTTCTTCTATTGGTTTTATTAAGTTCTTTCCATTTATTTTTACTTTTTGTCTTGTTAGTCATGGTGGTTTAGTGAAAATAATTGAGACTATGTGCTACCAATTGATAATGGTATAGAGAAGAACTTCTCCAGTACCAGAGGTTATGTTTGTACTTCCTCTGTCTTTGTTGTTGTTGTCTTTGTCTTTGTCTTGAGTTGCTGTTGCCACCAATACTGGAGAGTGGTCAACTTTTGGCTTCATGATGCCTGAGAACTTTGACTGTCTATGGAACACCTGCCATTCTTAATAATTGGGGACACAATGGGGAACTTTGTATTTTGCTATTTTTTCCTTGCCTACATGAAGATTTGTAGGTCTTTCTCAAGAGAAGGTAAAGGAGAGACAGAAGACTGTGGACTGTTTGGGTGGGAACTGCAGGGCAGGAAAAAGGTTTTGACCACTCTGAGCTTTTGGAATTTTATTTAGAATTCAGTGATCTGTGCAATTCTGATTACCACTATCTTGGAAAACTGTAAGTTGGTTTGGATTTGTGATCAAATGATATTATTATTGGCAAAACTAGTCCCTAGCATGCTCAAGAATATTATGTAGTACAGTGCCAAATTTTGAGAAGCCAGTGACTTGAGGATGCTGTTGTTTAATGCAATGCTATTTGCTGAATATACGATATAAGTCAACCAAGAACATCTTACAATTTAGTGGGTTAACCACATTTTAGAGACTTGCCTAGGTTTAAAATGCCATTTTGACCACAAATTTCAAAACAGGGTAGATTTTTACAGAGGAATTTCCAAAAATGGCTCTATATCACTTTTATAACCTTGGTACCAACCTCCAAAGTAAGTCTGCTCATAACAGTTGCCATTACATTTTTTGGGGGATAGGGGCTTACTCGACTCCAATTAGGGGTCACTCTTGGTGGTGCTTGATAGATCGTATGTGGTGCTGGGATCAGTGCAGTGTAAGGCAAAGGCTTTTAACTCTCTCTCCAACCCTTCCATGATTTTAAATGAATGAATGAATGCATATTTATTACCTTAGTTATAATTAAGTGTGATTTAAATGGAAATTTATATTCTAACATAGTTCTCAGTCTGGAAAAACTTTCACATGTCAAAGCAATATTGGTGACAATTTCTCCTTTTGAACTTTTTGTCTAAGAATGTTCTCTTTCAAAAAGTTCCTTGCCTGAGTCAGGTTGGACTATTGTATGCTTTTGTTCTTCAGTTATTGACAAAGACAGGATGGGTGTAGTCTGAGCAGTAGAAGGGTACTTTCATAAAGTGACTTTAGAAACTGAGCTAGGTTTTTTCAAACACAAATTCTCTTCTGCCCCAAATACCTGAAAAATGGTCATCAATTTTATCTTTCTTTTTTATTTTGTGTGTGTATGTATGATTTTCTTGTCTTAAATATCTGTAATGCAAATAGGCATAGGGAAATGCAATAATTTAACATAGTTGGCTGATATGTATCAGCAATATCCCAGTCAAGAAATTTGGCACAACAGTCTTGCTCTGGAGAGAATATGCATGAAGAGCAGACTAGGATGGTAGGGGCATTGGAAAGTGGCATCGTAATTTTAGAGTTTACTCAATGCCAATCTCATACAGCATCCAGTGTCTGTTAGGTAGGCAGCAACTCACAGAACTAGGACCTTTTTTATTTTTAGTTTATGGGTCAAAAATGGTGATGTTCTGGATTACTTTCAGTTCTGTACTCAGTAATTACTTCCAATGGTGTTCAGAGGACCATATAGGATACCTGGTATTGAAGCCAGGTAGGGTTTGAACAAGGCAAGAAATATTGCACCAGTCTCTCAACTGAGTCATTTTCCTTATAAACATAATGGGGTTGTCAGTACTCTGACTACATTGATTGGCTCCAAAGATTTAGAGAGATTATGCAGAGGTTAGGGATGACTTGGAATGAGAAAGCACTTGCATTGCAGGCAAAATCAAATATGCAACCCTTGGCAAGAACCACAATGACAGTGAATAGGAATCCCAAAAGAAGTGTCTTCATATCAATGACAGCCACAAAAAGGGAAGATCAAGGTAAACAAAGAGATTGTTCATGAAGTACATATTTAAGTATCGGATATCATCCATCATCTGGATTCCTGTTTTTGTTGTTTTTTGGGCGGAGGAGTTATTCTGGAGGGGGCTCTGCAGTGTTCATGAGCTAATCCTGGCTCTGTGTGCTCAGTTGTTACTCCTGGAAATGCTTATAGACCATATACAGTACCTGGAATTGAATTGAGGTTGGCTGCATACAAAGAAGTGCCTTAATCCCTTTACTTTCTCTCCAGCCCTGGGTTCCTGTTTTATTTTTATTTTATTTATTTAGTTTTGGTTTTTGGGCTACACCGGGCAGTGTTCAGGCATTACTCCTGACTCTGCACTCAGAGACCGCTCCTGGCAGGCTGGGGGACCCTATTGAATATTGAATGCCAGGGATCCAACCTCAGTCAGTCCCAGGTTGGCTGTGTGCAAGGCAAATGACCCACCGCTGCACTATCACTCTGGACCCCTGGGCCCCTGGATTCCTGTTTTTTTTTTGTTTTGTTTTGTTTGTTTGTTTTTGGGCCATGCTCGTTTGACGCTCAGGGGTTACTCCTGGCTATGTGCTCAGAAATCGCTCCTGGCTTGGGGGGACCATATGGGACACCAGGATCGAACCGAGGTCTGTCCTATGCTAGTGCTTGCAAGGCAGACACCTTATCTCTAGCGCCTCCTCTCCGGCCCCTGGGTTCCTGTTTTATAGATGAGGAACTAGGCTAGATTCTCCAAGTCTTTTGTAGAGTTGATCTTCATTATACTGGAAAGAATCTGAAACTCATCTCTATTTCTTCATCTCTAGGTTTCTTTTTTTCATTTTAAGGAGAGTGTGGTTTAAAGCTGACAGAGTCCTCCCTTTGAGAAGCACTGATTTCTCTAGTGTTGTGAATAGCCTTTAAAATAACTATATTTGGGTGAAGTAAAGAGCTCAGAAGTAAAAATCTGTTGCCTGTAAGTTATGTTTCTTGTTTACCTAACATTTTGAACAACATGCCCTAGTCCTTACGTAAGTTGTTGGCATGCATAACCCATAAGATCTGTCAGAGTTATGGCATCATAAATAATAACATAAAGATGGAATTGGGCCTGGCTGTGGAGTCACAGAGGAGCCTGTAATAGTTTTTTCTTAAGTGAAGTTTAATGGCAGGGAGGAGAGAGGGTGTTTATAATTCATTGACAGCTTCAGAGACTAACTGCCAATCTGGCAGGGCTCCTGGATGTTTGCCAGCCTAAGTTTCTTTCTGCAGATTCAGAACGCCCCAATTGGGCTTTCTCCTTTTTAGATGACCACGTCAGGTGACTGAATGGATGATTGAGACAATTCATTTTTCTTAATGAATTATTTTATGACTCCTGTGTACTGCAGTGCCTCTGATGTTAAGTGTTTTTGGACGTTTTTCTTCTGTTCGTTCAGTTGAGATGATTAGCATGGTAATGGGGTGTGTGTCTTAACTGTGAGATCTAGTAGCAAATCAATTAGCAGTTTCATTAGAAATCAGCTGTGAGTTTAGCTAAAGTAGCCTGTTTTTTGTTTTTTTTTTTTAAATCTGCAAACATCTTGTCCCCTCTTATACAACATGCTCAAAAAGGCCCTGTGGTTTTGGCCCTGTAATCCACAGAAATATGGTAGAGAGCGCTTTTGGGATTCTAGACAGTCTTTGAAATGACTGTTTAGAAGGCATTGAAAGTGTAAATGAGACGAGTGCCTGCTGACTCGCATTCATGGGTGTTACACTGATAACCAGTCTGGCATGAAGTGGGCTTTGAGAAGTTCCCAGAATGTTTGGGATTTAAGTCATGTCGATTATGTGGTCAGAGCTGGAACGAAGAGTGTCGGCTTGAGAAAAACGTGTGGCTTATACTGGTGGGAAATCTTAACTAAACGAGAGGCTGAAAACAAAACTTACAAAGCAGCGAAGGGTGTGAAGGTAATTCCCATTGGTTCATGCACTTTGTAGCCAGAGACATGGCTTGTTCGAAGTGCATGAGCTTGGCACTGATTGCCTGCATACTCCACTGATTGATATTTTCTTGCATCAAATATGTCCTTTAAAGACATGGTATCAAGGGCTTTTCTGGTGCCTGCAGTGGTAGGACAGGTTCGGCAAGGGTGTGTGTGTGTGTGTAAAATATGCTCTTGGCACTCTGTGGAGCCCTTAATGTGGATGCTTAGAGTAATTATACCTTCTCAGGAAGCTTCTTGCCCAAGAGCTCCATTGGCTCTGTCACTTCCACGCCTCTATCCAGTAGGCTGGCAGGTTGGCAGCCAGAGCGCAGTGACAGAAAGCCTCATCCCTGTGGCCATTGTGTTTGATTGTCACATGTATTGTATTGGAGTGGTCTTCAGAGAGCTCCAGGATGTGCAAACATTGAAGTCTCAGGACAGGTTATTTTCTTCTCATTGCAAAAATGAGACTCTGAGCTGGGACTTCCCTGGACTGGGGTGGGAGGTAAGATAAAACCTGAGAATGTCTCATTTTGATGCAGACTTTAGCTTATTTTCGGTGGCGATGAATTTGTTGAACCATGGTGGGAAACTATGTTGAGGGCCAAAGAAGAGGGAAAGCCCAGAGTTGTTCTCAAAGCCAGGGTGTGGCTGTTGAACGACATGGTGATCACCCTGTGTATGTTGACTGTTGATAACTCCAGAGGACAACACGTGAACTGTATTTATTTAGTGCCCATGAATCACAGGCCCCATTACGTAAAACGAATCACACCTCACATAACTTGCTAGTGAGTAAGGCTCATCATTACTGGGAAATGTAAGGAGTGATTGCTGATAGATGAAGCCACCACGCAAATGGTTGTTCTTTTAAAATTCTGTGTGTGTTGTCAGAACACCGAATTCTTTTCAAGTACAGATGGACTCGTATTTGAAAGTAGGATATAAATTGGGAATAAACAAACAAACAGCATTGTTATGTTGTGGTCTTTTGTAGATCTCTAATTCTTGCTGCTTTCACCACACAGAAAATAAGTCCGATGGATGTTTATAATGTGGTAACTTATGGTCTATGTTAATATAAGCGAGGGGAAGGCTGGGGAGCCTGGAGAATCAGAATTTGCTTGTCATAGGGGAGCTTTCGTGTTTTTCTCTTTTAATCACACCTGATGGTGCTCAGAGGCTCTGTGCTCAGGGAACACACCTGGCAATGTTTGGGGGGGGGGACCATATGTTGTGCTAGTCAAGGCTGTAGCCTCCTGGAAGGCAAGTGCCTTTTCCTTTTTGTCTATATCTCTGGCCCTGAGGGAATCTTTTTAATCTTTATTCTGCAGATGGATATTGAAAGATAATAATACTAGTGAAAATTTGAGATGCTTCTTTACCCACAAGTGCTGAGTGTTTTACATACATTTTTTAAATTTAATTCTTATGGAGATTGCACAGATAAGAAGGAGAAGAGATGAAGTAGATGGTCTAATTTAGTTAGGAGGTCTGCACAGGAAGTCAGGGTCTCTGGACTCCAACCTTGGCTCACTCAAGCAACCCTGGTGCCATGTAGCTGTTCTTTAAGGCCTGGCCCAGACAGCCTCTGCCTGGCAGTCCACTAATGCCTATTTTCTGGCTTAAAATTCTTGGAACATTTTTATTTTGACTGTAATTCCTTAGGAAGAATCTTTTTACATGAGTCTTTTTTGAAATAATATATAAGTTGTTAATTAAGTCTTTTGTTTTGGTGGTCACACCAAGTGGTGATTTGAGGCTGTTAAATCAGGGACCATGGCCTTGAAATCGTGTTTCCCTCATGTAAACAAAGCATGTGTCAGTCCTTGGAGCTGTGTCATCTTCCGCCCTACCTTTTTTTTTTTTTAACTTATTCAGAAGCATTGAATTATTGAGGTTCTTGTGGCTAGTATATGCATCCTATATTTTCTAATGTTAATGAATGTCGAAAGAAACTTTTTTTCTTCAGAGAAAATTTTAAAACAAGAAAAATTTTTGTTTAATCAAAATTAATTAGTTATATTCTCTTTCTTACTTTCTCACATACACACTTTTCAGGGGTCTCAAACTCAATTTACCTGGGGGCCGCAGGAGGCAAAATCGGGGTGATCCTTGAGTGCAAAGTCAGTAGTAAGCCTTGAACATTGGGGGGAGTGACCCAAACAATTAAAACAAAACAAAACAAAACAAAACAAAAAGATTCCTCTAGGGCGGGGCCAGAAAATGTTGTACGGAAGACCGTTTGCGGCCCTCGGGCTGCGAGTTTGAGACCCCTGCTTTAGATATTAGAATATTAAAAATATATTAAAATGTGTGTATCTTATCCAAGAAAATTGATAGAGGTGATGGAACATTTTTGTTTAGCCAGTAACTTTTTTCCTACTCTTTAATAGTGGAGGATTAGTTTTGAAGGCACATTGTGTATTAAAATATTCTGACTTCGAACTAAGAAAGACTACAGATTGAAGGTAATTGAATGATTTTAGAAAGTTAATCTTTCTGAGCCTTAATATTCTTACTGGTAAGAAGTTGATTGCATATCTTGAATTAAATTTGAGTATTGTATGGTTTCTAAAATAATGAGAAAGATCATTTTCTGTAAAGACTGTCTTTTTCTTCAAAAGGACATACAGGAAATAGATCTAAATCTGATAGATTCTGAGCTTTCTTGAATGATGATTTTTTTGGAGGGTTGTGGGGTATGTGGGGAAGGAACAGTGCTGGTAAGGACCCCCGTCCCCAGACTTTTGCGTGTAATCTGCGTGAGCCACAATCTGTGACCTCTAAATGATGTTTTTTTTACCATTAACTGCTCTGTACATACATTACACAAGAAGCATTTGTGGTTATTATGGAATATAACTAAAAATAATATTAAAATTAGATATACTTCTACCACTTTGGAATAATTACCATTACTCTAGTTCATGCTCATAATAATACTGACAGTTATAGTTATTAGGATAATATTCTATATATTTACTCAAATTGCTTCATAACTAACATACTAGTTATTTTATACAAGTAATCTATTTCATGTGCAGATTCAACTTTTATGCAGTTTTCTGTTTTATGACTGTATTACAATTTAGACGATTTGTTATTGTTGGACAGGAAATGCATTTGCGAATATTATACATAATGCTATGAAACAGCCTATCTTTATCTTTGTATTCCTCTGATATTTGTTGTCTAGTGTAAATTCTTGGATCTGCACATAGTGGGCCTGAGGGTAGGTGTAATTAACACATTTGATATGTGTCACAAGCTGTCTTCAGAATAAAGTGGACTATTCTCGTTTGGACACTTCACATAATGTAATGTACAATGGGTCAGTATTTTCAAAGTTATATGCCATCTCCTTTGAACATCTAAGAATTTTATGTCTTCAACAACTAGATGTTTTAATTTTTAAAAATGTAATTAAAATGTGATTTATAGTAGTAAATGTGATTAAATGTGATTTTTAGTAGTAAAAGGCTTCTATTTTATTATTATTATTATTAGTTGTTTTGTTTTTAGCTCACATCTGGTGATGCTCAGGGGTTACTCCTAACTGTACTCAGTTAGGAGCATGGAGGTAGAGCATTTGCCTTCCATGCAGAAGGATGGTGGTTCAAATCCCAGCATCCCATATGGTCCCCTGAGCCTGCCAGGTGCGATTTCTGAGCGTAGAGCCAGGAGTAATCCCTGAGTGCTGCCGGGTGTGACTCAAAAACCAAAAAAAAAAAAAAAAATGTGATTTATAAAGTTATTGGTAGTTGGGGTTTTCCCCTTTACATATATATACATACATACATATATATTCTTTATATATATTATATATACATATATATGTTGGTTTTTGGGCCACACCAGGTGATATTCAGCTGTTACTTCTGGCTATGTGCTCAAAATCACTCCTGGCTTGGGTTGGTAGCTTGCAAGGCAAGTGCATTATTGCTGCACTATCACTCTGGTCCCCCTATAATATTTTGATGCCAGTTCCATCACCAGTGCCACCTCCCCTGTACTACTGTTTCCATACTCTTTTCTGCCTCCACCTATACCCTTGACAGCTACATTTGAGAATTCTGTGGTTGTGACTTAGATTTCATGTTGTTGAGTCTGCTCTCTATTTAATATTTTTGTTTAATTTTTATATTCTGTCTTCCTGATAGTATAAATGAAGTCAGGTTCTTATTTCATTTAGATTTATTAAGTATATAAGTGCATAAGAATATTTTGGCATATGGTTAAAGATGATCTGAAATTTACTACATGTTATGATTTTTGCCTTCTTGCAGCCTTTTATGGAGGGGGAAGAATTGTAGCTGAATTTTCTGAATAGCTCTTGATATTTTATGTCTTGTACTTTATTAAATTATATTCTAAATGTTGTTCAAATGGTGCTGAAGTGTTCCTTTGAGGGTTGCTTGTTGGAGAAAATTCAGTGTTTTCTGAGTTCTAAATTGGAAATGTATTGAGGTTAAATCAGTTCTACTTCTAATGTCCTCATGCATGTCAGTGTGGCCATTTCAAGCTAATGAGTAGATGTCCTTAATTTCCTAAGATGGTAAGGCATTAGTAGTAAAAGGCTTTTATTGGGGTCCGGGAGATATCATGGAGGTAAGGCATTTTCATGCAAAAGGTCATCGGTTCGAATCCCGGTGCCCCATATGGTCCCCCGTGCCTGCCAGGAGCAATTTCTGAGCATGGAGCCAGGAGTAACCCCTGAGCGCTGCCGGGTGTGACCCCCAAAAACCCTCCCCACAAAAAAAGGCTTTTATTATTATTATTATTATTATTATTATTATTAGTTTTTTGTTTTTAGCTCACATCTGGTGATGCTCAGGGGTTACTCCTAACTGTACTCAGGGCGGTGATGGTTGTAGAGGTGAGGTGGGCATATAGAATTCTAGGGGTTGAACATGAATTAAGTGTGTTCAAGGCACAAAGGTACCTTCTGTACCATTGCTCTAGCTCCAAGGCAGAAAACAGAAGATTTAAGAACATTTTTGTTTGTCTTAAGACTTTTTCTCTATATCTTTTGCTATACTCTGCCCCTACACCTGTCTTTCTCTGATGTTGCCAGCCTTTCTCCTTAGGTAGTCTGGGCATTAAAGGTGACTTCCCACCTTGCTTTCTTCTAACTCACAACTTCTCATCTTTGCTGATGTGAAGTATAAAGCCCAAGTGGCTCTGACGAAGTTTGCTGAGGTTTGAGAGAATGGGCTTTGACATTTGATTTGGAGATATCTGGGCTCTTATTATGCCTTTTTGGTTTAGTTAGGAGTTTCCACAACTGGGTGTGGTCCCAAAACAAAAATTAGTTACCTCCCATTATCAGACTTCTTACTTTTCAATATATCTTCTGTTAATATATAAAGTTATATTACAACCATGATTACAAACATGCTTGTAGAACACCCCCTTCACTAATACTACATTCCCACCACCAATGCTCTCCATCTCCCTCCAGACTTTGTCTAGAAGTGGCCAGGTAAATCATGAACCCAGCTCACAGATTCTGGGTGCATCTCTAGGGCAACCTGACACAGTTGGGGAAGGTGCTGGAGGTATAGCTCAGCAGTATAATGGAACAGAGGCCTTGCCCATGTAAGATCCCAGTTTGAGCTCTGGCACTGAATCTTCCTCCCTGCCTACTTCCTTGCTGGTAACCTGCACAATGTGAATTCTGTTTTTCCATACCAATCATTCCACCTTGAAACTCAAGATCTGTCGATATTTCCCTGGAGATTTCATCAACAATATTGATGAAACCAGCTTCTGATCCTCTACTTAATATCTGTGCCTTCAACCCTCCCTTACTCTCAGCATTAGGAAGTGATAGTCTTCTTGTAGGATATTTCAGTAAGTTTCTCCTTACACAATTCACACCAATTTCATGAATAAGCGAAAGGTGTCTGGTGCCCTTTGCTATTGTAATAAAACGTAACTATAAACAATGGGTTTAAAATTAACGATGTATTTGTCATTAGTATTTTGAATTTTTGAAACATTTCAGCCTATTTTTAGTCACTGTTAATTGAGTAGTTTTTTTGAGGGGGCCTGTCTCAGTGGTGGTCAGGGCTTGGGGGCCACTTCTGGTGCTATAAGTCTGATTGTTCAGAACTGGGCCCCAAGATGACAGCCTAGTTTTGCTTGGTGGTTTTGGTAGCCACCAGGCTGATATCTAGTAGTGTTCAGTGGGTCATGTACTGGGGATCTAACTTAGGGCCTGGAGCATTCCTACTGGTTGGCCATACCCAGAAATACTCAAGGATGACTTCTAACAATGCTTGGGAGACCATAAGTGATGATAGGGAATCAAACCAGGATTGGCTGTGTGCCAGATGGTGCCTTAACCCTTAGCTCTTGCTCTCTATCCCTCTCAGCTATTTCCATGTACCTCCCCCAATGATATTTTGGGGAATTGGGTCAAACTCAACAGTGTTTAGTGGTTACTCCTAGTTCTGCACTCAAGAATTACTCCTGGTGGTTCATGGAATGCCAGGGATCAAACCCATGTTGGCTGCTTGCATGGAAGGCAACTGCCTTACCTGCTGTATGAACACTCTGGCTTCCATTAGATAGCTTTAAAATACAAAATATGTTGTGAAATTTAAACTTTTATATGCCATTTTTTTTGTGTCTACTTCCATTGTCAAAAACATTCTCTGTGCTTTGTTTCAATTTACACCTATCTATATATAGAATTGCATGTTATCTTCTGCATGGAACACCTTTTGATAATATGCAAGTATCTTTCAAGTATAGCATTAGATGCACCTTAACTAACTGTAGGCTAAATTTAATTTGTGTGTTAATCCCTGGTCAGCAGACAATTAATACCCAGATCTGTTTTCAGGCGGTGACAGAGAAGAATTTTGAAACAAAGGATTTTCGAGCTTCTCTAGAAAATGGCGTACTGTTGTGTGAGTAAGTATTTAAGAGATTTTAAAAATATTTTTCAAAATCACACAGGATGTGTGTGTCTGTGTGTGTGTGTGTGTGTGTGTGTGTGTTTTGTTAGCTGTTCTCACTTTCCTTCTCTTTCCCACAGCCATCTCAGTCCAAAGATGTTTCTTCTTGGTTCTAGGTGAAATTTGATCCTGGGAATTGATTCCTAAACCTCCAGTGAGAGCCAGTAAGAAAGGGTGATCAGTTTCTGTATCTAAAGATAACATTGGCGAAACATATATTTTTTTTTAATTAGCAAATAGGAGATATTTTATTCTTGCTTATTGGGCCAGCAGGAGTGGGTGGTTGTGGAGGAAGCCATGTAATACCAACTGTAACTTATTCTGAATAGTCAAATATATGGAATGGCCTGATTTGCAAGTTACTATACAACTTTTCCTCATCAATAACAGTGATGGCTGTAGGACACAATGACAAAGTAAGTAGCAAAGTTCATTTCCTTACCCTGGCCATTTTGAGTCATGAGTCATTTATTCATTCACTCATCATTCATTCATGCAATGAACATTATATTTTTGAGAATACTTCCTCAGATTTGACTCTAAAATAAGTCAAGTAGGTTGGTGCCCTGCTAGACTGCATGAGGCTTGTATTGTCTGTTTAGTGTAATATTTTGTTTCCCAGTGGAGATATAATACAATGATTAGTCTTTGGCACAAGGGCTTTGTAGGCCCACAGAATATAAGGCCAAAGTCCTAGGTGAGAGGGCAGGTTGCAGAAATAGGCAAATAAGGCAAAGAATGCACTTTAGTCCACACCCACATTTTTGAAGGCACTCAACTATTCCAATCTAGACACTTATCTTCTTAGGTATTTATGGAATCTGGCCACATGTGAGCACTTGGAGAGTCTGTGCCAATACTTAGACTTTCTTTTAAAAGGAGGCTATTTGCTGTAAAGATCAGAAACCAAGAACCTAGGACGTTGCCTTGCTCCATGACATCTGGAAGTTTGAGCAAGTGGTTAAATATCTGAGCAAGTTTTCTCATCTGTACAGTGGAGATCAGGGTATCAGACCTGAGTAATTGACAGGGTTGCAAAATTTTATAAATCATATATTAAGGTTGTTATGCACTATCAGACATCTGTATAAATATATGTTATTAATGTGGAAGATAGCCATGTGGATAATAGTCACAGCCAATAATCAGCTCTGTTGGTAGGAGTTCAAACTTCTTTGTTTGAGAGCAATATTATTACATCAAACTCTGAAATGCTGGCATTCAACTCTCTGTAGTCTGAAGAAATGTCAGTTGCATTGGGTCATAGCCATTATGCATAAGGTCAGAGCACAAAGACATGAGTGAAGTCTAAGAGTTGTTTCTTGTTCTCTTTTGTCACATTCAAAGTTATAATGGGCTGTGTTTAATTTTGATAAATTTGAGTTAATTTGGATTAGCTTGATCAGCTTAATTAGACAGTCCTCGAAAGTATTTTTTTTGGGGGGAGGGAGGGCACACCGGGAGGTGTTCAGGAGTTGTTTCTAGCTCTGTGCTCAGGAATCACTCCTAGCAGGCTTGAGGACCTTATGGGATACCTGGGATCGAGACTGGGTTGGCTGTGTGCAAGGAAAGCACCCTATCTTCTGTACTATCACTCTGGTCCCAAGGAAATTTTCTTGACTATATACTATAGGACTTTAGTAAGTTCCAGTAAATTCTGCCATTCTGACAATTTTTTTTTTCTGTTATGTTTGGAGAGAGAGAGAGAGAGAGAGAGAGAGAGAGAGAGAGAGAGAGAGAGAGAGAGAGTGTGTGGTGTAGGTGGTGGAGAGGCTTAGCCCACACCCAGTGAGTGGTACTGAGGGCTTTCTTCTGACTTTGCATTCAGTGGTCACTCCCAGTGGGGCTCAAGGATCATATATGGCGGCGGGGATCAAACCTGGGTTAGCTGTGTGCAAATGCCTGTCATATCTCTATAGCACCCGATACATTCTGAAAAGGGAGGAGGGAACAGAACCTGTTAGAAAGAGACACGTAATCTGAAAACTAGCTTAGTTTAATGATGAGATATTTAGACATTTGTTGCAAAATCTTTTAATGACAATTATAAGCTCCACAAATTGGAGTAGGTCTTAGATGGCCTTATGCAGGGCATTGCCTACAAAGCAGAATTGTGCTTAAACATATGAGGACATAAAGCCTACATACTCTTTTCAAAGAAGTTACATTTGCTTATTTATTACATCCAGGAGATAATTAATGGTCAAAAAAAATTTTAGGGGGGATAGCTATGAGATAGAGTTTTTAAACAGTGAACTCCTGAGTTACAGCCCAGCATCACCTTATGTACTAAATGTAATTTTGGTTGCACTACTCTTAGGGTCCAAATGACTTATGGCACTCTTTAATCAAGTGTGTGGAAAAGCCCACAACTAAGTACACAACTTCTAGTGAGCCACAACCAAGTATGTCAGCCCTGTAATAATGGAAGGCAAAGGAACTGTGAACAGAAAAACAAAGCAAACTCATTTTAGAGATTTCTCATTCAGGAGCATTGCTTTCATCATGAGATTATTAAACTTAATATAGTGATGTTTAATTTTGTTTCTTGTGTGGGATACTCAGGTGATTGTAGACAGACACTGGACAGACCTTGGTCACTTCTCCACTGTTTTTTTTTAGGAACCCAATGGGCCCTGCAGTACCATGGGGACAGTACATGCCCAGAATTTCTTTTGTATAGCAAAGATTTTCTTCTAAGCTCTGTTTCTAGTTTTAATTTCCTGAAGACATTATATCCATACATCTCTTTAGTCACCCAACACTTTCTATTCATCTGATTCATTATCACAGACATTTGACATTTCAGTAGACTTTCACAGTTATATGAACTTGAAAGTTTTAGCATAGCAGTAATCGTGATGCAAATGATTAAGTTCATACAGATAATTAAAACATGTTAAGATGTCTTTTTGTTTCATAGCAGTATTTTGCAGTTGCCATCCATAAGCTGTTCTTTTTCTTAAGTCTCGCGGTAAAAAGCTTTCTTCTGCAGTTAAAATATACATATAATAAACACAATATTAAGAAAAAATAGTCTGGGGCCCGGGAGATAGCATGGAGGTAAGGCGTTTGCCTTTCATGCAAAAGGTCATCGGTTCGAATCCTGGTGCCCCATATGGTCCCCCGTGCCTGCCAGGAGCAATTTCTGAGCATGGAGCCAGGAGTAACCCCTGAGCACTGCCGGGTGTGACCCAAAAACCAAAAAAAAAAAAAAA
>PVKC010003298.1:0-39597 GCA_004027635.1 Crocidura indochinensis
ATTTATTTCCAGGAAAGTTTTGATTTCCTCTTTGATTTCATCTCGGATCCACTGGTTATTCAGTAGCAGGCTGTTTAATTTTCAGTTTTTAAAGTATTTCTTCTACAAAGAAGAAATACACTTCTACAAAGTGTCCCTTTGTAGTTCACATCTAATTTCAGAGCTTCGTGGTCAGCAAAGATAGCCTGCAAAATTTCTATCCTCTTGATTTTAGGAAGTATGTTTTATGTGCAGCATTTGATCTATCCTGGAGAGCAACCCATGTACATTGGAGAAGAATGTATATCCAGGTTTCTGGGGATGGAGTGTCATATATATATTTATGGAGTTTCATATATATGTCATAGATATATATGTCATATATATATCAACTAGTCCTCTTATTTCCATTTCTCTTTTCAGGGCTAGTATATTTTTGTTGGGTTTCAGTCTGGTTGACCTATCAAATGTTGACAGGGTCATGTTAAGGTCTTCCACAATTATTGTGTTATTATTGATGTCTTCTTTCATATTTGTCAGTAATTGTATTAGATAATTTTCTGGTCTCTCGTTAGGTGCATATATGTTTAATAGTGTTATTTCTTCCTGTTGTACATAGATTCTGGATATTATTAACATTTTATTATCTTATATTCTACAAATAAGTGCACTCATTTTATGTCTATCCCTCTCCTTTTTACTAATTTTTCTCAGCATAATGTTCTCCATATTTATACATTAATATGCAGATTTTATAACTTCATTTTAATAGTAGCTGCATAGTAATCCACTTTGTAGTATTTTTAGGCACTCACCTCTTTTCAAGCACTTGAATTAGTTCCAGATTGTCAGTATTGTGAATAATGCTGTGATGAACATAGGAATGCAGAAGGCTTAGAGATACCTTTAGCATCACCTAGGAGCATTTTGGGTTCCTAGGGTATATTCTTTGGAGAGGTTTTGCTGGATTACCCAGAAGTTTAATTTCTAGTTTTATGAAGAATTTACAAATTATTTTCTAGGAAGGCTAGACCAATCAACATTCTCAACAGCAGTTGTAGAGTCCATTTATCTCTGCATCCATGACAGCACTCATATTTTGGTTCTTTTTGATGATTACAAGTCTCTGTGGTATGCAATAATATCTCATTGTTGTTTATATTTTCATCTTCCTAATGATTAATAATGTGGACCATCTTTCATGAGCCTCTTGACCAATGTCTGTTCATCTCTTCTTCCCATTTTGGATGGGGTTATATTTTTTTCTTGGTAAGCTCTATCAATGCCTTGTATATCTCAGATATTCAACCCTTATCAGATCTGTATTGGATGAATAGTCTATCCCATTTTGTAGGTGGCCTTTGATTTCTAGTTACTGTTTCTTTTAAATTGTTTATCTTGGCTTCCACTTTCTTGGTAAGTGGTGCTTTATCCTTGGAGATACCTTAGTTTCACTGTTATGGATCATCTGCTTATGTTTTCTTCTATGATGGACCTTGATTTCAGGTCTGATATCAAGATTTTAGTCTATTTGTCTACCTGTATTTTTTATGTCAAGGCATTAAAACAGTAGATTTATGAATTGGTATAGAATACCAAATTCTTACCACACCTATTTTTTCCTGTGGTTATTCACTTTATAGGTTTTCAGATGGCTTTAATGAGTACATATAGTAAATTAGACAAAAGAAAATTATACTTTACATCAGTGCCCCACTAGTAAATTCATAGTACTTATTTAATAGTGGCACTTAAAAAGGAAGTAGAAATTTCCTCGTTTTAGTGAGACTATAATGGCTTTTATAAATAAAACCAAAATTCAAACCAAAGTAAAATCAAAACAAAACAAAAAACCCTAAAAATGCAGAGAAATAGTTTCTCTTTTTAGTCTGCATTTCCTGCTGGTGGGAATTTGGACCACTAAGGAAGAGAAAGAATAGAGGCCTTCTACGAGATCAATATGACCAACCTTCCAATGGGAGGACTAGAAATAGCCAGATGATACTTGAGGGAAAGTTGATGAGGCTTCCTATGTGAGGTTAGTGTTTTTTATGGATATCAATTACATGAGACTAATGTCTCTACTATTCCTCAACAAAATGGTCTGACCTGCCTCACAATATGATTTTCTGTTATTTTCTTCATTTATTTGCTCTTTATTTTTGGCTGGTCAGAGCAGGAGACAGAGGTTACTCTTCACTACTCAGGGATCCCTGTTGGCCTTGACAAAGGGAAGATACAAAGTGTGAAGGATCTAATTTGGGTTGGCTGTATGCAAGAAAGATGCCTTATCTCTCCCTTGAGTCCCTCACAGTTTCTGTTTCTAAGGAGAGAGATACATTAATAAACTCTTTGGACATTCCACAGATCCCTTTTGGAGCATAGAAAAAAAGCCCAAGTAATTGGCAATGGCAATTTTGGCAATGTTTGGGGTAAAGGGCAAAGGGAATTCTCATGCTAATGATACACATTTTCTGAGAAATCTGCTTATTTATCTGAAATGAGAGGAGAGATCTAGTCATAAGATGTTGTATATTCATTGATTCCTTTTACCTTCTGCTTCAGAAAAAGGCATTCACAATTTTCCTCTGAGCCGAGGTAGCTTACTTTGGCTTAGACTTTATATTTACTCTTTCTCCCTAGCTTTGCCATTTTTGTGCCTGTTTTTCCCTTTCCACCTCTTTTGAACCATATATTGACATAACTCAAAGCAAAGCCTGGGGTTTGAAGAGATTTGAACACTGAGTCCAGGTACATAGACATTTTTGTTTGATAACACCACAAATATATCTCCTGCACACTTTCTAGAGTCATAATGTTTTCAAACACCAGTTTGTTAAACAGGTTAACTATAAATATCAGTCTGCTAAGGGATTGTCAGAGCTGGAATGTCTCTCCTAGTTCCTAGTTCCTCTGTTTCTTGAAATTAATTAGTTGATTAATAGATAGAGCTACATTTTTTTTTCTTTTGTGGGGAGGCAGAGTAACACTCTGCTCAGAATCTTGACTCTGTGCCAAGAGATCACTTCTGGAAACCTCAGGGGACCATAGGTGATGATGGGGGACTGAAACCAGGTCAGGCAAAGGCAAGGCAAGCACTGTAACTGCTTTATCTTTCTAGGAGTTAATTTAGTAGCTTTTTCACAACCCACAACCCAAATTGTCTACAACCCAGATTGTGGGGGGCCGGAGCGATAGCACAGTGGAATGGATTTGCCTTGCATGCAACTAAACCTAGACGAACCTGGGTTTGATCCCTGGCATCCCATATGGTCCTCCAACCCAGGAGCAATTTCTGAGCTCATAACAAACAAACAAAACATACAACCCAGATTGTGGAAAAAAGTATTAAAAATGGATAACACAATGTCACACTTTATTTTTGATAAGATGCAATAACAAGTCTTCTTAAAAATAAAAGCTCAGATTTTGAACTGTTGTAATGATGGATCTGAGGTGTTTTACTTTTTTGATAATACAGTCCTCTGATTTACTTCTTCTCTATGACTTCACAATTTTTAAATTATGTAGACCTGATATTAACATCCCTTCTTGTTTAAAAATGTGAATATTGTAATATCCCTATATTTAGTTTAATTTCTTCTCCACAGCTCCATCCTCTCAGTTTTTTTAATTGTTTTCTGTTTCATTCAAAGTTGATGTTTGTTTATTTTAGATACAGTGAATGAATAGAAGAATACAGAAAGGGAAAAATGAGGTCATAAAAAGGAGAAACAAAATGAAGGGGTATGGGGCCAATTAAAGATATAATCAGAGCCATCAGTAGAATATTTGACAATAAATAGTATAACCATCCTCCTTTAAAATATGGGCAATTTTGCAAGAGTGAGCAAGCGTACGTTCTTTAATAAAATAAACCAAAACAAATGAAATGGATGTACACGGTCAAAAAGAACCCATCAACATTTTAAGATTAGCAAAAGGGAAGATGAATGTTTAGTCTCTGTCTCTATCATTCTATCTCTCTCTCTTTCTCTCTCTCTCACACACAAACACACATATATACACATGCATATCTCATTCCAGTAGGATTTGATAATCAACATCAGCCATAAAAGAAAAAATTCACTGAAAAGACCATGATTCTATTTTACCAGAATGCTTCAGCCTTTGATTCAAACCAAATGTTTCCTGCCATTTGGCTTTTTTTTTTTTTCTTGAAAAAGCCTTTAGGTGTGGTCTTTTTAGAGCCAAGAGTATATGGCAAAATAGACATACTTCCTCTCTTTTGATGCTCTTGATACTTTTAGTACCAAAATATAGACAACATCTACGGTCTATGATGGTATACCCTCCATGATCATATGTTTCTAAATAGACAGATGGTTAAGTAGATGGTACTTTCTCTTACTCAGCATTAGTCATATTTTTATAAGAAAGCTTTTTTTTTTCAGTATGGGGTTCCATAACTTAAAAGACCTTTAATTTGGAGAGGATTCAGAAGAGACGAGTGTTGATGAGAGGGTTGGAAATGGAACTAATATGAAAAAGTTAAAGACATTGGAATTACTTATCTTGGAGTAGAGAAGAAAGAAATCTATTAATAGTGTTGTGGTGTTTGAAGATATAAAATATACATAATTGGTAACAGCTGTTTTTCTTCTTCATCAAAATGAGTTAGGGTCAACTTCTCACACTACATAGGTCAAATACAAGAAAAATATTGTTTGTGATGCTGACACTATTTAAAGTTCGATAGGTAACTACTGTCATGATTCTTCATTTACATTGTTATTTAGAAGTTAGTAAAAATGGAAAGCATGTTTAGAAAATATGTGTCAACAATAGCGATGAATCACAGACTGTGATCTTCTTTCTTTAAAATCAAAGAAATAAAATCACGGAATCATGATTTCTGTGAGAGTCTTAGTTTTTTGTTTTTGTTTGTTTGTTTGTTTGTTTTTTAAGAAAGATGCTCTGCTTTCTCAGAAAAGGGCTTTAGTTAATTGATATGGAAAAGTTAAAATCAAGAGAGAGCAGAGAAGGAAAAAATATTGAATAGATACTGAAACTGCAGAGGCACCAAAAGACTCAGTTATTATTGTAGATGCAAAAACACCAAGATCCACTATATGACAAGGTGAACTGATTATCAAACTAATTGTATCTACAATCTGATTTCCAAGTTGCCATGTAACTTAATATGTTCACTGGTTCTGAATATCTTTTGAGACCATTATTTTTATAATGGGCATTTTTTTACAATGATTCTTTATGTTAAAGTTAAGTCTTTATGTTAAAATAGACTATGAGTTGTAACTAATAAAGTAGAATTCTGGAAAATTCAATAGGTTAAGTCTACTGCTGTGAAGGGAATATTTAATTTACGATTGAATCAGGTAAAACACAGTAGGAATCATCATTCATTTTTGGAGAATGAATAAAAATGTGTCCTATTACTGAAGTCAATTATTTCCTAGCTGACATATCAGTTAAAGTTAGAAATGACATCAGAAAGGTTTGAATTTTTAACATGAAACCTAGAAACACAGCTGATAAATTGATCTGAAAGTACTTCTATACCTCTGTTGTCTAGAACAGTTCTTTGACCTGTTGCATCTGAGAACTGACAATCGTTTCTCAGATCACCTGTTGATTCTCAGATCAGCAATGACAACCAATTCTAAAGACCAATACTTTTCAACATTTCTTCATTTGTGGACTGACACTGGTCTGTGAACCTTTTGTTTAAGACCACCAGTCTAGAATATATCAATGATCTAAATGTTATCTACTCTTTTTTGGTGGGGGGGGGGCACACCCAGCGACACTCAGGGGTTACACCTGACTATGAACTCAGAAATCCCTCCTGGTTGCACTGAAACAGTGGCACAAGCAGTAAGGCGTCTACGCCTTGCCCCTACTAGCCTAGGACAGACTGCAGTTGATTCCTGCGTCTTCCCATATGGTCTCCCAAGCCAGCAGCGATTTCTGAGCCAGGAGTATTCTCTGAGAGTCACTCGGTGTGGCTCCCAAACAAAAAACAAACAAACAAAAAAAAAACAAAGCAAAAAGAAAAAGAAATTGCTCCTGGCATGGGGGACCATATGGTACGTTGGGGATCAACCACGTGCTGTCCATAGTGGTCAGCCACGTGCAAGGCAAATGTGCTACCGCTGGGACATTGCTCAGGCCCCAAATGTTATCTACTCTTTTTCTGGATTCTGAATTTAACTACAATCTATGGACTGCCAGAGATGCTCATTACACACCCAAACACTCATTTTCCTTCCACTTGCCAACTTTCTCCATAACATAATGTTCATTGAGCAAGCCTCTTAGATTAACCTTAAAGCAAAGAGAAATCATTGGATTTTATTATTGCCTCCAGCAGTAAAGTTACAGACAGACTATAGATGTGAAGCAGATGTGTATAACAATCACTGAAAAAATTTTGCTCTCAGGGCCCGGGAGATAGCATGGAGGTAAGGCGTTTGCCTTTCATGCAAGGGGTCATCAGTTCGAATCCCGGTGCCCCATATGGTCCCCCGTGCCTGCCAGGAGCAATTTCTGAGCATGGAGCCAGAAATTTCTGAGCACTGCTGGGTGTGACCCAAAAACCAAAAAAAAATTTTTGCTCTGTGCTCCCCCTTTTAAAATTGACTGTGATAAATGTTAGTATATTTAATGCTCATATTATTTTATATTAAACAAAATCAACTTAATTGCATTCAACATTGTAAATTGCACTAAAGGTAACTTATTATTGCACTATTCCCCCCTCTTAAACTTGTTGGATGACAGTTTTGCTCTCTTTCTACACTCAACCTGAACTAATTTACCTTTTTATTTTTTATTCCAGTTAAAGTTATTCTAAAATAAAAGGAAAACACCTTCCTTGAATGAGGCATGTCTTATAGAGGCTGCATGAAGAGGAGAACTAGATAAATTCTACCTTGAAAATTTGTGAACTAGTTAAGATTTCTGAGTCTTCGTTTCTCATATACACAAAAAAGCCAAGATAATTTGTATATTTTCTGTTAGGAAAAATCCTGGAGGTAAACTACAGAAAATCACTCTTGTAGTGTATGCTCTACCAAAAGTCTATTTTTCTGACCCTTTTGTACAGGAAGAGCTCATGCCACTACAAAACAATTTCATGACCATATACATTTGTTTTTAAAAAAAAAATCAGTTTCTGCTTGAGGATATCATTTGAAAATGCCTGAATAAAATATCAAAAATATGCAATATATCTTTTAGAATGTTTTAGTTTAAACATTAGTCTATTCAGGACAGAGGATGTGGTTCAGTCATGGAATAATTGCCTTGCATGTGAGAAGACCTGGATTCAAGTTACAGTGCCATGTGCTCCTAGGCAGTGCTGGAAGTAATACCTAGATACTGCTTTTGTGTGGTTCAAAAACAACAACAACAACAAGTTATATGGGATATAATAAAAAAATTAGGGCCTGGTATTCAACAATAAATTAATTAATCCAGACATTTTATATATATATATATATATACAATGAAATACTGTACAACTCTAAGAAAAAAAATAATAATAATAATGATATTTACAGCAGCATAGCTGGGATTAGAGATCCATACAGAATTATCTCTCTTATAGGTTGGACTTGAAAATACACAGCATTGTAGCAACAAAGGTTTAAATGCAACATAATGGTTAACTAATTCATCCAATTGAGTTGGTAGGAAGGTCTTAAGCGAAGGGTATTGGGATCATTGGGAGAGTGATGTGGACACAATGGTGATTGGTATGATATACAATAAAGCATTATTAACAAAATTTTAAACCAAATAATTTCAATCAACAAACTTTTTTTAAAAAAAATTCAAAGGCCAGGCCTATAGTATAGTGGTTAAAGCATGTAGTTGACCCAGTTTCATCCTTGAAACTACATATGGTTCTCTGACTCCCATCAGGATTGATCCCTTAGCACTATGAGGTATGGAACAATATACAAAAAGTATTACTTTGGGGGTTTTAAAACACCTTAATAACACAAATGGTCATTACTGAGGAGCTAGAAGCTGAGCCAACTGAGCAGTTTTATTTAAAAGTTTTTCATAATATTTATCAGTTTAGTAACATGTCATAGCTGGAAAAAGAATATTCCAATAGCTTTCCCTATTTGAATGTCACAGAATATTTGTAGTTATGATTTGAGGACAGAGGAACTTTCGCAAGGAAAACTTTTCAGTGGATTTCTCAGACCAGAAAGATATTTTTTTTATTTTTTAGATGATTGAGTTTTTCAAAGAATTCAGAATTACTTACATTAGATACATATTCTTTCTTTAATCATCATCAGTCAGTCATAAAAATTATCTTTCTTTAATCATCATCAGTCAGTCATAAAAATTACCTTTCTTTAATCATCATCAGTCAGTCATAAAAATTATCTTTCTTTTGCCTAAGTGACAGGAGCTTTTGTATATACATGTGAAAAAATGTAGTTTTCTGGAAAAGAGAAGATCTGGAAATAAATAATCACCCAAAACAACTATGCTTAGGGGCCAGAGAAACATAGAGTGGGTAAGGCACTTGCATTGCATAAAACTGATTCAGATTTGATTCCCAGAAACCCATCTGATCCCCGAGTATCTCCAAGAGTGATTCCTGAATGCAGATCCAGAAGCAACATCTGAAGCATCACTGGATGTGGTCTAAAAATTTAAAAAGGAAAATTTCTTGATTTATCATAAGACAGAGCAAGAAACTTTTTTAGATAAGGTGAAAGATAGTAATTTAAGAATTATGCGAGTATTTAAGTATTTTCCAAGAGTACAGCGAGTTTTATATTTATTATATTTTCATTATATTTATATTTATTTATTTTTATTTTTGTGTTTATTACCATGGGTTTGAAGATTTAGGGTTATTTATATTTGTGGCAAAATACTCTGTAAGGAAGTCTTTGCTGTCTGAAGGTTTAAAAAGTTCATTTGATTATCATCTTCTATCTTGTCACAGAAAGAGTTTCTTAAGTAGTATATTGATTGCATAAATAAAGTTATGCATATTAGAATAAAGCAGAAATTAAGATGAGAGAAATAAAAAGTGAAATGAGAGGAATTAGATAAATGGAAATCCAAAACGATTTCTCATACTATATAATAACTGGGGGCTGAGCTTGATTTATGGGGTCAAACAGGATGTTGAACAGAGTTAACTTCTAGATAATACCACCATTTTTAACTTACTCTAGACTCTCATCTAATATACATGAATACTTTAAAGTTAGAATGAGGCAATGTAACTTTTTTTGTGAAAGCGGAAATGTTAAGTAATTTGTTTTCTGATTTAGTATTACATAAGTAGAAGAAAAAAACAAATTCATGTTTCATTCTGTTTGATCCCAAATCCATGTTTTCAACTATATTGACATGTTTTCAACATATACACATTGCAATTTCACCACTTAGCTTTCCTCCAATTTCTTACTATTTTATCAGAGTTCCTTTCTATTTAAAAAAGTAAGGAAGTGAAATATAAAATATAGCTTGAAGTATTTTCCACCATTTAAATCACAAATTCTTCGTATTCATCATGCTGCCTAATAATAGATTAGAAATCAATGGCCTTTTTATAAACCAATAATGATAGGAAAGAAATTGACATTAAGAAAACAATTCACGGGGCCCGGGAGATAGCATGGATGTAAGGCGTGTGCCTTTCATGCAAAAGGTCATCGGTTCGAATCCCGGTGCCGCAGATGGTCCCCCGTGCCTGCCAGGAGCGATTTCTGAGCATGGAGCCAGGAGAAACCCCTGAGCACTGCCGGGTGTGACCTCACCCCCCCCCAAAAAAAAAGAAAAAAGAAAAACTTATTCACTACCACGCCCCAAAAAGGAGCAAGCAACTGTGAAATTAGGGTGAGGTTAAGGAAGGAGGGCAGAAATGAGTTCATTAGATTCCAATGAAGAGGCTTCTCATTTCCTTGGTTTTTGAGAGTATAGTCAGCCTTCCATTTATTCTTTCACCCATTTTTTCAGTCACCCATTTATTCTTTAATACCTACATTATTTTAGATTTTCTATGAAAATAGTATCACTCAGTCACATATAACTTAATACACTAACTAGCCTTTATTTACACAGTTGAAAAAATACAGTTTATAATGAGAAAAAAGAGATGAGCTTTTCTGAAATAAAGACATTCTATTTTTTTCTGTTTTATCAGGAAAAACAAGCAGATGTAAATAAACATTTACCAGTACTTGTTTCTCTTGAGCTGATACACACAGAAAAAATGCATTAAGATATGTTGTGGGACAGAAATGTTGATCAAGTGATGGAAATATGCCTTGATTAGGAGATCCTGGGAAACAGGACAATTAAGAATTGGGAAACAACTCTTGAATTGAGAAACAATTGAAAAACATTTAAGAAAACGGGACAGTTAAGAATTGTCATAGCAAAAAAAGGAAGATCAATTTCTGGCACCAAATAATCTTCCAAGTATTCTCACAACAATAGATATTTAAAAATAACAATATATTTATATAAATATTTGGCACCTCTTTACTTGCTAAATAAAAGTATTATTACATTAAGATTGATCATAAATTCTAGGGTATGTTTAACATTTATTGAGTACTTATTATATCTCAAACAACTGTGCTGTGTACTTAGCATATACTTTCATGTTTAATTTTCAGGGGAAAACCCAAAGGTACAAGTTATTTATTACCTTAATTTTTCAAGATTATAAAATAAATCTATGAATATTGGCCATACAAACAAACTAGTATTTAAAGTCTGGTTTGGGATATATATATATATATATATATATATATATATATATATATATATATATATATATTGCTTCTGACTTGGGGGACCATATGAGATACTGGTGGGGACTCGAACCGCAGTTCGTCCTAGGGTTTGATATGACTGGATCATGTGACTTTTTTAAAATAATTCTTCATAAAGTTTCCAAAAATGTTGCTCCAATTTGATTTCCCTCTAGAGGGACCTGAAAGCCATACTCAGTCTATCACCAATACTAAATGTTTCAAGTCTTTGATAAAAATTATTTTCATAGGTATCATAGGTGTGCGTTAATATCTCATTATGGCTTTTATTTGCATTTCCCTAATTATAAAGAAAAGTCATCAATTTTTATGTGCCTCTTGGTTATCTAAGTTTCTTCTTGGAGTGATGTCTGTTAAAACCTGTCATTTTTATTAGTTCATTTATTTTCTGTTGATATTGATTTAAACTAGTTCTTTATATATACTGAATATTAATCCATTGTTAATGTATCTTCTTATAGTCCACAGATTGCCCTACTATTTTTGTGCGAGTAGTCTTAGTCTGTACAAAACCTTCTATAATGTAGCCCTTTTTTGCCTTTGTTCCCTTTTCTGTTGGACTTTAATCCTCAAAGATATCTATGCAATTCATGTCTATGAGTATATCACTTATATTTTTTTTGTATTTTATAGTCTTGAGTAAATTATTAATTTATTTTGAGCTAATTTTTGTTTTAGTATTGAGTATTTATCTAATTTCATATTTTTATATGTGACTCTTTAGATTTCCCAACACTACCTCTTACTAAAGAAACTTTCCTTTTTTTCACTCTGTGGTTCTGGTTCCTTTGTCCTAAATTAACTGTTTAAGCACGTGTGGGGTTATTTCTGAAATCTTGATTCTATTTCATTTGTTTGCTTGTGTTTCTATTTTAATTCCATACTGAACTAAAATTTACTATTATACTAAAATGTGAAGTTGGGAGTGAAAAACTTATTTTTCTTTGACTTTTAAAAATAGTATTTAGGAATTTACAAGGTAAAGCTAGGCCAGTATCATGGTTAGAGGCTTCAAAGAAATAACAGCAAATTTAGCCATGCGCATGCTAGACTATGCTCTACCATTTGAGCAATATTGATATTAAGATACTGAGCAATATCTTTAGTCCCAATAAAAAATTTTAAGGGAGGGGTTTAAGGCTTTTATCAAAATAAAGGCAATAAAGTCACGATCCACTCCTTATTAAAAGTAAAGAAAGTTTCTTAGAGGAATTAATGATTCCAGGATCTCAGTTAATGAAAAAATATAACATGGAAGTATATGAAGATTATTATGCTGAGAGACATAAGTCAGAGGAAGGATAGACAAAGAATAATGTTACTCATTTGTGTGATATAAGGAAAATAAAAGACAATGCAATAAAATATCCAGAGACAATAGAGATGTGAGTAGGAGGACTATTTCATAGCAAAAAGCTTGTACAAAAAGCTGGGATTGCAATTCGGACAGAAAAAGGGTTCACTTATGACAATGATAGTTGGAGCTTATCGTTCTGGATATACATTCTGGATATACATGGTATACATGGTACACCTTCATTAACAATAATGCAAACCACAGTGTTAAATGAAAAAAGGGAAGAGAGAGACAGAGAGAGGGAAGAGAGAGGGAGAGAGAGACAGAGAGAGAGAGAGAGAGAGAGAGAGAGAGACATGTCTACCCAGAGGCACACAGCAGAGAATGTGGGAGGGAAATTGGGAACATTGGTGACTGGAAACATGCACCAGTAAAGGGTGTTAAACATGTCTGATGAAACTCAATCATGAACAATTTTGTAACTATGGTGATTAAATAAATCTATTAATTAAAAAGTATAAAAAATAAATCATTGAGAAAACAAGTGACAAAAAATGCTCAGATACTAGTTTCAGGTGAATACAGAAGCTATCTTGGAAGAGTTTCCATTGTTTAAATTTTGTGTATTCTTCAAAAAAAAGTAAAACATAGAAAGTATAACAGAGGGAACTTGTTAAATAGATAAGGTGACAATTTCTGCTTCTTATGGAAAATACACATGTACCTCCATTTAAATGTAGTATTTATGATAGTAAATTTATGATAGTAATAATTCTAATCAGATAAATGTATGTTCCATAATTATCTTTGAAGAACCTGATTTAATTTCTTCCAAAATAACAATGTTTCAAATAACAAAAAGAGATGACTGTAAATGACTTTTTAATATTTAAGAAACTGAAGAATCAGACAGCTAAACAATGTCTGATTCTCAGAAAATATAACTATTAAAAAAAAGAAAAGGGGGCCAGAGAGATAGTACAGGAGTAAGGCATTTGATTTGCATGCAGAAGGATGGTGGTTCAAATTCCGGCATCCCATATGGTCCTCTGAGACTGCTGGGAGCGATTTCTTTCTTTTTTTTTTTTAATATATATTTTTATTTTGATCATAGTGGCTTACATATCTTTCACATTAGTATTTTAAGTACATATTAGCATTAAATCTTGGGAATACCCACCACCAAATTTGTCCTCCCCTTCCCCCATTCCCTTTCTGCAACCCATATCCCCCACAATCCTCCCTCCTAGGCTTCTAGAGTAGATGGTCCCCTCTTTCATCAGATTACTATCAGTGATCATACATCTGTTTAGTCCTGGTGGCTTCCTTGTTTCTCCTTCTATTTGAGAGTCTAACCTAGATAAATCAAGTTATCTGGCTTTATTTGATAGGCAATAGAATGGGGTAAAGATTAAGCAAAAAAAAAAGAATAAAATAAAAAATAAATAATAATAATTAATTAATTAATTAATAATTAAAAAACATATGCTGAGGGGTCCGGGAGATAGCATGGAGGTAAGGCATTTGCCTTTCATGCAAAAGGTCATCGGTTCGAATCCCGGTGCCCCATATGGTCCCCCGTGCCTGCCAGGAGCAATTTCTGAGCATGGAGCCAGGAGTAACCCCTGAGCACTGCCGGGTGTGACCCAAAAACCATATGCTGAGAATGGATGGAGTCCTTCTAGTGGCTTTCTGCCTCAGTTTGAGAGAGGACATGTAAAAGGTAATTGAAACCCCACAACAATACAAAAATATGTCAAATTAGATATCCAGTGAGCCCTGCAGCTATTAAGAGAAGCACCACATATTAGTCTCCGTTCTGAATTCATATCATTGGGAGTGCAAAAAGAAGGAGAAAGATAAGATAAAATAATATAAAAATAGAAAAGGAGACATCCACTTCAATATCTATACCAAAATAAAGACGTCAAACTATCAATCAATCAATCAATATATATGTGGAAAATGATTATTTTGTGCTTTTTTTTCTTTTCCATCTGCATAGGCACAGTAACTATTGGGGATATTATAAAGGGAATTCCCTTGGCCTAGGAGATACAGGGTTTCTCTGTCCCTGATGTATACTGTCACCGGGTTAACTATAGACTCCTTGTATTATCCTTTACTCTTTCCTCTGTGCTTTCATGATGTATGGAAGACTTCTGCAGCTCAAGGAATGGAGTTTGTGATGAAGCTTTGTGATTCTAGCAGTCCTGCTTCTTTAGTGTCATTTTACTTCATCTTCTGTAGTTGGTGTTCTTGGTCATTATGTTGCTCCTAGTATGGAGACTGGGACGGAGTCTTTCGTTATGTTTCTGGAAGACCCGTTCACTTGAGGTCGTCTCAATCAGACCTCTGGAGTTGGATATCTGGTTTATTGAACAAATTGTAGACCGAGAGCTAGGCTACAGCTATTTGTGCTGTTGTTGTTGGTCCCGGGATGCATACTGTTTAGTCCTGGTTGTAACAACCAGTCATCTGTATATAGCAATCCTGGTTTCTGCATAGATCAGAGGGTGACATGTCTTCTGATTTTGTCTTATCGTTGGCATGTGAGGAAGGATAATTTGCTCTTAGATCTTTGTCCCCATTTCCTCGTTGTCAGGTCACCAATTTAGAGCTGGCATACGTTGGAGTCAGAGCAGTATTGTGAATGCCAGGATATGAGCCACCATCCTTCTGCAGGAAGAATAGATGCTTTGCCTCCTTGCTATACCTCCCAGCCCCACTTTATTCCTTTAATTACAACTTTTATTCAACTTTTTTCTTTTAAGAAACTCTTTTTTATTTAGATATATCTGAGCATATATATTTTTAGTTTTTGTCATGGGTCTGTTTTCTTCTCTCTTCACCCCCAAACCCACCAGCAGCACAATATGGCACCACTTCTTCCTGCATAGGCATACTAAAAATAGGGGGAATCTTACCTGTATAGTCAAGCTCTTATCTACTAGGGATAAGAACTTATACTTTATCACAACACAGGGACATCTCCCACCCTGAATGTATGTGCTGGGAGCAATTTCTGAGCAAAGAGCCAGGAGTAGGTTCTGAGCGCTGCCGGGTGTGACCCCCAAAATATATATATATAACAACAAAGTTTAGTTGTTTGTCTCATTCATTCCGCAGGAGAATGCTCTGCTTACTTTACTACTTTCCTAGAGTATCCTGGAAAGCTCTTCCAATACACAGGTGGCCCTGCTATGGTCCAATACCTTATTACAGGTGTTCTGTATGTGCATATTCTTCTAGATGTGTTGGGCATTAGGATATTTTTGGAACTTTGTGGCTATCACCTCTTCCAGAACACAGGGCTACTTTTCTCAGCCGAACTTGAAAGTATTCAGAAAGAATCATTAAAGGACAAGAAGAGGGGCCAGAGAGGTGGCGCTAGAGGTAAGGTGTCTGCCTTGCAAGCGCTAGCCAAGGAAGGACCAAGGTTCTATCCCCCAGAGTCCCATATGGTCCTCCCAAGCCAGGGGCAATTTTTGAGCGCTTACCCAGGAGTAACCCCTGAGTATCAAATGGATGTGGCTCAAAAAACAAAACAAAAAAAAAAAAAAAAAAAAAAAAAAAAAAAAAAGAAAAAAGAAAAAGAAAGGGCAAGAAGAAAAGGAAGGTAAGGTAAAAAGGGAGTGTTTAAAAATATTCCTAATATATAAAATTTATATATAAATATATAAAATAACTAGCTTAGAATATTTAGAATATATTGCTAGAGATAAAAGAAAAACAATTGGAAAAAATCACATCATACAATTAACAACTGAATTCATGTTGTTTTTAAGGCCAGCAACATCAAATAAAACATGGAGTACAACATGACTTAACTGGAATAAACATCTAAGATTTAAAAAATACGAATAAAGAAATATGTGATTCTTTTAAAGTAAATTTTAGAGAATTTGTAAAATTTTAAAACACAATATACAAACATCCCAAAGTCATGACTATTAAACATCAAATATTATTTTCCAAGTAATATCTTGTCATTATAAGAAAAATAAAAAACACGTTCAGGATGGTTGCACTTTCCAGAGAAAATCTTAGAGCAAAATAAGTATTAGTCTGACATAAAAATTAATTACCTTAGGTAACTGCTATTAAAAAAAACCATAAATACATTTTATTTTATTACTAAAGAAATAAACTTTTATTTCTAGAATCAGCTTTATTATTTTTTTTACATCATTACAAGCACTACTGTGGTTCTTTTTTGTTTGTTTGTTTGCTTGTTTTTGGGCCACACCCATTTGATGCTCAGAGGTTACTTCTGGCTAAGCACTCAGAAATTGGCCCTAGTTTGGGGGGACCATATGGGATGCAGGGGGATCTAACCGCGGTCCTTTCCTGGCTAGTGCTTGCAAGGCAGACACATTACCTCTAGCGCCACCTCATCGGCCCCAACTACTGTGGTTCTTATATACTTAATGCAAAGTCTTTTGTCGTGACAGATCATCATTTCCAATTCTCTCAATAATTCAGAAACACTCATAACAAGACATATTACAAAATTTTTAGTTCTAGAATTTCATTCAATTAAGTAATTTAGATATGGAGAGTGACTAATACATGTAAAAAGGAAAACATAATAATTTTGAAGTTATTGCAAGCTAACATGGAAGAGAATTATGTTAATAATTACTATTTTGAAAAATATTATATAGTAATAAATTATGTCAACTACAATGGTGTACAGAGTGCTATTGTAATTTTTAAAAGATTCTGATTTCAGTTCTACACAAGTTATGTCAAGTAGAGAACATAAGAGGCAATTTGAATAATTTGATTTTTAAACACAACTTCCTCATTTTTGGGTTCTGTTTTTAGAACATTCAGGCTATTTGATTATTAACTTAGTTTCTTCTTCATTTTGCTTTAATTAGCCTTTAGGGACATTAACATGTTCATTACCTTAGAGTTTATTGGCAAAATGCTCAATGATGCAAATTGAGACATTGTGTCTTTAGTTGCTTCTAAGATCATGCTCTCAGCACATTGGCATGACCCCTCTAAGAAGTTAATGGAAGAATAGAAATTTTTAGCATAGTGTTAAGGAGAAGGATGATCAATTAGGATAGAATGATTTTTAAGATTATCTAGAGATAATCTAGAGAAATAATCAGGCCCTCTTTGAGCTTCTTGATTCCCGAGAACCACCATAGCACCTGGGAACAGTAAAATCTGTAATTACATATACCAGGAGAAATCAAGTGACTCCGTAAATTACTACACATTTATTTTGCACTTACATGCTTTGTACTCATACCTTTTGAAATGACCAGGGTCAATATATGGTGTCAGTGTGTAAGGACTTTTCGTTGCCTACTTGTATCTGGCACCAGCAGAAGCCAGAGGGAAGTTATATCAACTATGTGTTCCTTATTGAAGAGTTATAGAACAATTCCCAATTGTTCCTTATGAAAACGATTTCTCAAAGGAACCAGGGAATAAAAATGTTCAAACGAATTATTGAGAGTGCTAATTCAAGTTTGTCTTGACCCACTGTGTGGGTATCAAAATATTTATTCGGAATATAAGACAATAGTCATTAGTTAGATAGATTTAATTCATCCTAAAAGATAGTGCTATATCCCCCCCTTCCCAACACACACACACACACACACACACACACACACACACACACACACACACAGAAAACATTTGTAGGCTTGTGACTCAGTTCTTTCTGGACTTCAGTTGGATTCTTGTCACTGGAGGATGTGGGGAGGGGGATTGGATAGAAAATGACAATGGTGGCGTGCCTGCTTGTTATGGCCTCTCCTAAGGAGGAGGGAGTGCTGCTTTGTGTTATTCATAAAACCTTATCAGTAATTGTACTGTAAACTATAGTGCCAAAAGAAAAAAAAAGAGGTGTCTGCCGTAGAGGCAGACTAGGGGATAGGCAAATAGGGGCATTTGTAGAGCGAAAAGGACACTTGTGAGTGGAGTGGTGTTGGGAACTTGTGTGCCAGAAATTCAATTATAAAATCTTTTCAAATCAAGGTGCCTTAATAAAAACACTAACACAGGTCTTCTTTTTATTACTGTGTTCTTCTGTACTTTATGGCACATGATATGACCTGTACAGAGTAGATATCTAGTAGCAGACCCAAATTTTGCATTTCTGACAAGTTCTCAGGTGATGTTGAAGGCGTTTATGAACCATCACATTTTGACATTGATATAGACATAGAGAAACCACTTTTGAATGTTGAAGGACAAAGTTGGTGTTTTGAAAAATAATAAAATATATCACATACTCTGATACTGATAATGATAGTGTATCTTATTTTTATTTTCATTTATATAATAATTACAGAGCTGTTTCTCTAATTCCCACTTTTGAATGTAAAGTAGTGTTTAAAATAAGAACAAGAAAATTACTAGCTCAATACTTGAGTCAGACCATTCATCTCAATGAGATGGATAGCAATAGTTTTTCCAGTTCTATAATTTTCCCAGATTTCTCATTATTTTATTTTACAGGTGAAAACCTGGGTTAATCAATTAAACAGTAAATCAAGTATTGTGTTAACAAATACAATCTAACTATCTTTCAACTTAGGATCCACAGATATAGCACTTATACAGGATTAACCTATATGTAGGGAGTTTGTTAATGTTTGTATTAAAGATCCTGGACTGTTAAGTCCATTGCTAACAGGAGGTATCTTAATATTTTATTTTTTGGTTTTACTTAGGCAATCATTTCATTTGATGTATTTTTATGAACTAAATGTTTGTCTACTACTCCCCCCCATTCATATGTTGAAGCCATTGTTCATAGAGAGCTAGGGCTTCTGATTAAGTAGTTAAGGTTAAATGGGGTTATAAGGATGGGAGCCTGTTCTTTTTATTGTTCCTGTTATGTTTATTATTTTAATATAAATCTTTAAGCACTATAATTACAAGCATGTTCATAGTGGGGTTTCAGTCATAAGCAGAATACCCCTCCCCTTCACCAGTGCAACTGGTGAATTCCCACCACCAATGCCCCTCTCCTCCCCAACCCTTGCCTGTATCACGACAGGCATTCCAGTTCTCTCATTCTTTAACATTGCCATGCTAGTTGTTAGTGTAGTTATTTCCCTAACAGCATTCACCACTTTTTGTGGTGAGCTTCAAATTGAGAGCCAGTCCTTCAGATCCTTCCAGCCCTTAACTCTATTGTCTTTGGGCATTATTACAGTAATGTCTTTAATTTTTCTTAAAATCCATAGATGAGTGATACTATTCTGTGTCTGTCTCTCTCCCTATGACTTATTTCACTCAGCAATAATAGATTCCATGTACATCCATGTATAGAAAAATTTCATGACTTAATCTTTCCTGACTGCTGCATAATATTCCATCGTGTATATGTACCACAGTTTCTTTAGAAATTTATCTGTTGAAGGGAATTTTGGTTGTTTCCAGAGTCTGGCTATTGTAAGCCTGTTCTTAAGAAGAGGTAAAAATTAGCTTACATATCTTTCTCTTGATGTGTAATCAGCAAGAAATGACCTTGAGAGTACACATAAATGCGACTAACTCCAAACTAGAAAGAGAACCCACACAGGAAACCAACCATTCTAGTGCCCAGACATGGGTCTTCCAATATTCAGAACTGAAAGGGGGGATTGTTTAAGTCATCCAGTCTATGATTTTTTTGGCAAGCCAGGCTAATACAGTACTCACATATTATTGACCTAGGGTGTTTTAAGGAATGAATTGGTGAATTGGTCTTTATGTAGTTTAATTCCCACAGGCCTTTATAAATTAACAATCTATAATCTCGTGTCTCCTTTATTTTTTACTAATTATATTTAATCTATTTTCAGGATTTCAGTTAGAGATATTGATGATATAGTTGTCAGCATTTTTAGTTTACAAAATTTTGCACAATAATAAACATGGATAGTTAAATCCTTTTGGGGAATTGGCAACAAAAAAATGACAAAAACTAGCAATTCCCTTTTAGACTGGGCTTTGGTTCTCAAATTATCCATAGATACTACTTGGCATTATTGTTACTTAAGAGGTAGGTCCCAATGGCCACCTGAGAATACGAATTCCTCATGAAATGCTGTGAGCGCTACAAAGTCCAGATATTTGAAAATGTCTTTTACTGGTTGCTATAGATGCTTCTGGTTACAGATCACAATGCAACGTTTTTCTGGTGGATTGTCTCTAAATGATGAAAGTCACTCTTCTTAGGAATGCCTAGCAATCCGTCTCCTCCTTAAGGCTGGAAAACAAGCAGTATACATACTGACATGATCACTGCCAGTGCAGAAAGAGAAGTCACTTGTTCAAACTCTGATCTATATCAGAGATGAGTTTACCTTTACTTTCTATAAAGCTCACTCCATTATACAGTTCATTAAGTTTACATCACAGAGAACATCATTAGGATCTAAGGGAGTACTTTATGATAAAGAAGCAATATTTCATTGGGCTTCTGCAATGTTCCAGGCATTATATTTGGAGATCAAGTGACAGCATCAGAATATGAGTCCAAACATTTCCAGCTCCAAAGATTGATAATCTACTCCTTTCATAAAATCAAATTTCTGCCTAAATATATGCTTTGAGAATATCCAATAGGTCAAACACTTAATATATATATTATTTCATTAGAATTTGTAAAGGCGATTTTATTTCATTTTACAGATAAATTATAATAAAATTTTATAATTTATCAAGTTAATGAAAATTGTCATTTTCTCACTTCAACATAGGCCATGAATGGCAGATAAGATTTACACTGATATCAGCTGATCATAAAGCTTATATCCTTGATTTTCTCCTTAATCCAAAACATTTTCTTCATTTGTTGAAACTTCTACCTCCAATGGTTACTGCCTACTTGCTGTGCTTTATACTAAATGATACTATATTTCTCAACTGTCATCCATCTAAACCCCAGAACCTGGGAAAGATTTGAATTCTATTCCCTTAAATATCTCAAAGATAGTTCTTCACTTGCATCAGGCTTGATGCAATAAGAGTGCTGATTATTGCACACAACAGAGCCTGAGGCATTAGGGTTTAACATCCCAGCAAACCTATAGAACATATTTAAAAAAAAACTGCTCTTGTTGAGTCATCTGGAAATTCACTTTATTTTCTTATTTCCAAGTTTTTCTTTGAACATATTGCTTCAGTTGAAAATTTGCCAGGAGAAAGCATATCATTAGTGTAATAGAAAAAGCAATGAGCAGGGGTCAGGAGTTTTAAACTCCAATACTGTGGTGCTTCAGTTGATCATTTTCTTTCATCAACCAACCTCTCCTTCACAGGAAAGTGATCCCGATGAATGAATATCACAGATCACGCTATCCAGCTATCCAATTCCATCATTTATAAAATCACACTTTCCTTCACTATTTAAATGAGGCAAAAGGCACAGACTGTTTTATAATTCTATATCATCTTTTACAATCAATTGGGATCCTTTTAACTATTACTGCATGCGGTTTTCTGATTGATTATGAAGGGATTTAAGGTAAGCTTCTCCGATATATAGCACATTGGCATATTTAATTTGTTACTGTTGCTTTTGGAATACACCCGACTTTGTATCAGGGCTTTGCACTCAGAATCACTGCTGGAAGAGTTCAGTGGTCTCATGTGGTTGGTTCTAACCTGGATCAAAATCTGTAGCATGAAAGACAAATGTCCTACCTGTTGTACTCTCTCTTCAGCTGCCTCCACCTCTTTCAATATTTTAAGCTAACTATTTGAGGAAGTGACAGATGCAGAAAAATTACTCCCCCTTCATTACCCTACCTCTCTTTTCCCTAAAACAAATATAAAAGCCTTCTGTTGGATATAACCTCCCCATTCTGAGAGAAAAGAAGAATACTTACCTAAAGACAAAAAAAGCTCTAAAAAGAATTCTCTCACTAATAGGCTTTGCTGTATCCATCAGTTTACTACTCTTTAACATATCCAATTCCTTCAGGCCTGGCCACTCTTTATTGAACTCTTTTAAAATAATAAGACTTGGGGTCAGAGAGGTAGTAAAATGAATAAAGCACTTGCCTTGCAGATGCTGATCTGGAACTGATCCTCAGCATCTCATACAGTTCTTTTACCCACACCAAAAAATTTTCAAGGAAAACTCTTTAATTACAATGCAATACTCATAATTGTTTCCTTGGATGTATTTTTGTAAATAGCTGTATCCATGAAATAGTCTCATTTACAATTCAAGTTGGGATTAATGGTGAGGATAATGTTTGCCATTATGGTTTTTAAGAAGTCCCTATGAGAATCTAAATCTAATCTTTTTAGGGCACTCATTTGCTTTGGTTCAATTTAATTTTACTCTATTGCATTTTATCACATGCATACCCAGTAACATGACAATAACTCATGGAAAGAGTACTTGAAGTTCTACTTAAGTGGGAAAGTTAACAGCATTAGTGAATAGGCGTGTTAATGAATGATTTTAGAGGTTATGATGGGATGATGCTTTGTAGGTAATTCCATTTTGGAAGAATAGAGTCTATTTTTCCTCTTGTGCTATCTGTAAGATCTAAAGATGTCATACTGAAACAAGCTGAAGATAAATATTATATTTAAAAAACTGTCCCAAAATCCTAAAGCTATGGATAATTTTTTCCTCAGTTTGCTTCTCTGTCCAAAACCCAACACTTTGTTGAGATTTGCAAATAAGAAAATTTACTTCAGGTAACCAGCTCATTGAGGATATTTTATCATTCATTCTGGTATCTGCTAGTTTGGAAACATTCCTCGCCCCCCTTCTTTCCCTATATAAAGGCAGACTTAGTCTACAATCTTCCAACCTGCTAGTTTGTTGCCAATCAACTTCTTTCTCAACCTTATACCATGTTTCTCATTTTATTTTCCTTAAGGGAAACATATACCACTTGGTTACACTATAAAGTCTTTTCATTGGCCCCACTTTCTGTATTTTGAAGTATTTTGTCTAATTTATTATTATTTATTAATATCTTTATTTAAGCACCATGGTTACAAACATGTTTATAGTTGGGTTTCAGTAATAAAACATACAACCCCCTTCACCAGTGCATAAAGTTTTAAATTAAAAAATATTTTGGTTAACTTTTTAACAAGTATTTTCTTACAGAGAGAATAGTGAAAACCATTACCATTTATACTCATCCTTCATCTATCACGGCATAAATTTATCAAATAAAAAATAAAAAATAGCTTTTCAAAGAAAATCTAATATATATCAATCAAATAAAATCTAGGTTATTAGAGAATGTTTCAAACCTATATCAAGTGCATTGTTTGTATATTCATCAGAAGAGGATTTAAAATGTGACCAAGGGGAGAAGGAAAGAATATTAATGCTTAACTGATTGCAGCTGCTATGTTAGCACACGAACAATAAAGATTTGTAAACAGTAAATTATTTTTTATGCTTGCTGAGATCCTTTAGTGTGTATGTATGTATGTGCATATATATATATGTATATATATGATGAAACTCAAAATGGTTATTTTCAGCCCAGTATTAGGAATAAGCCCTAAGAATAAGTATTTTCAAATACTTAGAAATACTGAGAAAGCTCATTCTTTAATTTTATATTGAAAACTAGGTGGAGTGATACATATTTTTGAATTAATCAACTATAAAATTTGTCCGTTAACTACTGCTAAATACTGCTATAATTTAATATAAACATATCTTATATAAATAAAATGTCAATATTGCAAATGTAGAGGCTGCGGTAATAGATATAGGATAGGGCATTTGCCTTGCATGTGACTGAATTTAATCTCTTGGGTTCAATCCATAGCATCCTATATGGTCGTCTGAGTCCTCCAGGAGTAATTTTGAACACAGACACATGAGTAACCCCTGAATGCTTCCAGGTGTGGCACAAAAATTAAAAATTACAAATGTATAAAATTTGACAAAACTGTCCAAAGAGGGCCCAATTGCTACCGCTGATTTATTGTTAATTATTTTTATTTTAATTAAGAGTAGAGGACAACAGATACCTTTGGCACAAATTTTGTCATGGCTGCATTCCAAACATTGTGGCTGTAAGTTCTGGGACCAATCCATCCAGAAAGTCGATGGAAACCACTTCATTTAATATAGGTGAACTGACCACGTCATGAAGGACCAAGCCAAAGGAGACCAGTGACTCTGTTTCATGGCCTGCACATCTCATAGTCAATGATATTCAGGAAAACACACAAAAAACATAACACTATAAGCATGACAATGAAGAAACAATACAGGATAATTCCATGCATAGAGAATGAAAATGGCAGCTCTGATGACACAAAAAGTGCCTACCACTTTTTAGCCTCTCTGATAAGTAGTTTAGAGTATAAATATGGAAGATGTTCATAGAGCTCAAAGAAAGCATGAATTAAGCTGAATGAAACACAAATAAGAACAAAGAGGGTATGAAAGAGGAAACTCCAAACTAAAATAACAAGACTGAAAAACTTGGTAAACTAAATGAAAAACTTACTAAAAAGCCTTTCCAGAAGAGAAACAGCAGCTGAGAACCAAATCAATGAGCTGGAAGATGAGAAGCAGAACAACTCCATACAACAGAAGAGACTGGAAAAGTGCTTAAAGCAAAACTATCAGACAATGAAAAAAATCCTCAAAGAATGTGAACAGACAAAATAAAAGTTTTGATAAACAGAACATTCATTGGAGTCTCAGAAACCCAGGAAGAAAATCCTCAGGAGGAATCAATAGTCAAGAACATCATTGTAGAGAACATTTTGAAGCTAAGGAGTGCTTGCAACCAAATCCTACATGTCCAAAGAGTAACAGCTAAAAGAGATCTAAAGAAAAGCATTCCAAAACATATTTTAATCACAATGACAGAGCCACAGATAGGGACAGAATACTGAAAGCAGCAAGATCAAAAAGAAAATTTACATTTAACAGAGCATCCTTAAAGACCCTCAAGGCCAGAAGACAATGGTGGGTAATAGTGACAAAACTCAATGAAATGAAAGCTTTGCATTGAATACTTCACCCAGTCAAACTTACATTCAGCTTTGAAGGAAGCATACATAGCTTCATGGATAAAAAACAGCTCAGAAACTTTACAAATTCAAAACCAGCCTTAAAAGACAAACTGAAATGTCTACTCTAAGACTAGTCAGACCAACAGAACACCAACTTCTACACAAACATGACACTAAATCCCATGATGATTATCTCTTCAACTGTCTATGGACTAAATAATACCTATGGTTTAATGGACTAAATGCACCAATTAAAAGACACAGAGTGGCAAAATGTATCACAAAGATGAATTCTACATTCTGCAGCCTACAAGAAACAAATCTGAATAGTCAGAACAAACATAGACTCAAAATCAAAGTTTGAAGGACAATTATATAAGCAAACAACTCCCTTATAAAAGCTGGAGTGGCCATGTAAATATCAGATGATACAAACTTTAGACTCAGAAAAGTTATAAGAGATAAAGATGGATATTTCCTAATAATCAAAGGATATGTACAACAAGAAATCTCACTCCTAAACATATATGTACCCATGGGGCCCGGGAGATAGCATGGAGGTAAGGCGTTTGCCTTTCATGCAAAAGGTCATTGGTTTGAATCCCGGTGCCCCATATGGTCCCCTGTGCCTGCCAGGAGCAATTTCTGAGCATGGAGCCAAGAGTAATCCCTGAGTACTGCCGGGTGTGACCCCCCCCCAAAAAAAAAACAATAAAAAAAACATATGTACCCAATGAGGGATCAGCAAAATATTTAATAAAATTGTTGACAAATATGGAAGAAAACATCAATAACAACACAATAATATTGGGAGACCTCAACACTACCTTGTTACCCTTTGACATATCATCCAGGAAGAAAATACACAATAATATAATAGCTCTAAAAGGGGAAATTGAAGGAAGTGGGCTAATTGATATATGTATGGGGCTCTAAAACCCCAGAAAACTGGAAATACATTTTTCTCTAGTGCACATGGGTCATTCTCCACATTCTGGCTTATAAAACATACCTTTATAAAAATCAATAGGATAGAAATTATACAAACTACTTTCTCAGATCATAATGCACTAAAACTAGAAATCAATTACAAACAGACAAGAGAGAAAATACTTTAAAACTTGGAAATTGAACATCTCACTGCTGAACAGAGATAAAATCAAAGAGGAAATAAAAAGATTCCTGGAAACAAATGAGGACAAAGGCACAAATTATCAGAATTTGTGGGACAAGGCAAAAGTGATACTAACTCAGGAAGAATAATGGGTTTACATAAAAAACTTAATGACATAAATTATAAAATTAAAAAGTGATCAACAAAATGAACCAAAATATATAATAAAGCTTAGTGCAGAAATTTATGAAGTGAAATCCAAAGAACAAGTTAAAAGATCAATGAAAGAAAAGGTAGGTTCTTTGAAAATATCAACAAAATCAATAAACCACTAGCAAAATTCTCAAAGAAAGAAATAAAAAGTTAATAGACCGGAGTAGAAAGGAAATCGAGGAAAATCTCTACAGATACTACAGAGATTCAAAGGGTGACCAGAGACTACATTGAAAAACTCTATGTCACAAGAAGTACATAAATTCTTAGACTCATAATTTTCCACCATTGAACCAGATGATGTAGCATATCTAAACAGATCCATAACTGTTGAGGAAATTAAAATGGTAATCTAAGGGGCCGGAGAGATAGCGCAATAGTAGAGCAATTGCCTTACAAGCACGGGACCCAGGACCAACAGTGGTTGGAATCCCAGCATCCCATATGGTCCCCTGTTCTTGCCAGAGAACCAGGAGTAACCCCTGAGCACCGCTGGGTGTGACCCAGAAACAAACAAACAAAATATGGTAATCTAAAGTCTTTCCAAACACAAAAGCCCAGGCCCAGATGGATACTAAAGTCCAGACCTAGGTGGAATCACTAATGAATTATTTCAAATCTTTGAAGAGGATCTCTTCCAGGAAATTGAAGAAACAGAAACACTAAAAACAAATAGTTACTGTGAAGCTAACATCACCCTAATACCAAAAGCAAACAGAGATGCTGAAAACAAGAAAACTGTAGAACAATAGATTCAGATAGCAAATTAGCAGGCTACTTTAATTTTATTTTTATTTTTCATTATCATCCTTTATAAGATATATTGTATAGTTGGCTCATTCAAACTCAGTCAAGTTCAAATACTTACCATACCAATAGAATACTTAACTTGCTAGGCAATCAAACCAGGCATGAGGCAGAAAAGACACCTGACCTTTATATTAGGGTAGGGTAGGCACAGAGTGAAAATAGAAAATATAGATATATTTAGTAAATGAATGGTTTCTAAAAGGACATTCACAGAAAGAGAAAGAATTATCCTGCTCATAATGAAAAAGTATCCTGGTAACATGAACGTTCAGAAAGGTTGGAGTGATTCATGTTAGGTAATGGAGAAAAGGCTTGTCAAGGAAGTTGGAGGGACTTAGAATCATTACAAATTATAAATTTTTAAGATAATTAAAAATTTTAAACTAAGAGAGTTGTAACAAAAGCTAATTTACATTTAATATTGATCAATTGGAGAATGGAGTTTAGGGCAAGTATGGTGGAAAAATAAAGATACATTTCTATTGAATATTTCAGTAATTTAGTTGCAAAATTTTGAGCAAAGGTAGACTTTGTAGGTAAGCCTTTGTAGGTAATTCTAATATATCATATTAGATTAAAATTTAAATTTAATACCAACTGTGCCCAATTATATTTTTTTTTGTTTTTTGGGGGTCACACCAAATAGCACTCCTGGCTCTGTGCTCAGAAATCACTCCTGGCAGGCTCAGGAAACCTTTTGGGATGCCAGGAATTTAACCCTGGTCTGTCCTGGGTCTGCCGCGTGCAGGACAAACGTCCTTCCCTAAGACCCTCATTCCTCACTGATGTAAACTGCTATTCCTATTTACATAGATTAGTAAGTTATCAGTGTAGTTGCCACACTTAACCCTAAGTTATACAAATTCTGACAGATCCTGGATCTCGGAATGATTGGAACTCTGGTGACTTTGCTCCTCAAGAATTCAAGTTGTTTGCTCTACTTATATACTCCACCCAGCCAATCTGTTCTTTGTTTCAACCATGCCCAAATTTCCAGAAACTTGAAGTTCTATGATAGAGGATTCAGGCAAGTAGATGGTAATTTCTTCCTGGTTCAGGAAACCAGAGGAGTAGATCAAGTTATGTGGTATAAAAATAATTTCCATATAAAAAACATCAAAAGGGGACACCATTCAATTGAACTTTTGAACTTCAGACATGCTAAATCAGAGAGACAAGAAAAGGCAGGCATGAATGCAAAGCACTGGTGAAATTCCCTCCAACTAGTTAAAAACATGTGTCTTAACTTTTCTATTAACTAAATCTAAATCTTACTATGATAATGTAATACATCATAAGCAAGAAAACATGGAACAGCACTCCTGTTGAAAAACAACAGACATAAATGGTGGGAAAGATTCATTTAGGGAATGCTTCAACTTATAAACTGTTTTCTCTCCATCATGGCATATAAGATTCTGGAAAAGTGTACCTCAGCATAGTTAAAAAGAGATAAAGAAGGCTTTTTTTTTTTTACAGATTAAAGTGATCTTTAGCTTTTGTAAAGATATGGGAAAGAACAAACAAATAGACAAACACTTTTTATAGAAATAAAATTGATGAAAACTATTTTTGTCTAATTTTGAACAATTGTTTACAGACTAAAAATAATGTCCACTATTTGGCAGAAAACTGAATGACTTTCCATAGATTTATATGGGATGTGGAAGGAGCCATTTCTCAGAACTGAGGTTGCAAGATGATCTGAATAGGAACCAAGATGTCTTGGTCACACCCTGCCAACTGTTTCAGAAAGTCTTAGCAAAGAGAAACAGGCTTTGAACTTCTAAAATACTGAAGTAAAATCATAAAACAACAAGTCACGGGACTAAAGAGTAGAGAAAGAAGGACTTATGAAAGTGAGACTAAAGATGCAAAAAAAAAGTTCATAATGAACCAGCTTCATAATTGTATTCCTTAATTATACTTCTGTTGTGGTATTTTGTGTATTCTCTGTTTCATTTTCAAAAGATATGTAGATCTTCCCAATATTGAAATCATTGCCCCCATTTCACTTTTTATTTTATGTAATCTAACCCTTAAATATTCTGGGTTCAAGGAGATTTAAAGAAACTCTAGGACTGAATATTTCACTTAGGGTTCAAATAACTTAGCACCACAGTTGGACTTTTATAATGTAGAAACTTACTGATATTAATTATATAGCTAAAGTTTCTTGTCTCCAAATTTTTGTAGTCATTTTGATAGCTGGTTGTAGATAGGAAATCCATAGCCAGACTGGCTATGGTCTTTTGTTAGAATGCGTATTATTAGACTTTGGCTCCATTCATGAGCTAATACTATGCTGGATTAGGTAACCGAAAGAATTTTTTTTTCCTTTGTTAGTTTCTGGATCACACCTGGAGGTGTTTTCTCCTTGTTCTGCACCCAGGAAACACTACTGGCAGTGCACAAGTTACTAGGGATCAAAAAAGGGTTGGCAATTGAAAGGTAACTACTCTTCCTACTGTACTATGGCTCTAGCCCCAATAAGCAAAAACACATAATGAGGAGACCATAAGATGCAAAGCTAAAATGAGATCATTTGTTGAATCACATTTAGTTTTGGACATTCACCTATTCCATCTAAAGGACAAGGCAGGAATTTCTACATTGGAATAGATATCTTAAAATGTTAAACAAAAGGGCCAGAGACATAGCATGGAGGTAAGACGTTTGCCTTGCATGCAGAAGGTCATTGGTTTGAATCCCGGCATCCCATATAGTCCCTCGAGCCTGCCAGGAGGGATTTCTGAGTCTGGAGCCAGAGTGACCCCTGAGCGCTGCCAGGTGTGACCCAAAAACAAACAAACAAAAAAGTTAAACGAAAGGAGAAATAAGGGAAAATGTCTTAAAAATTAAGTTGTCTTAATAGTGTGAATTTTAAAACAAGTTTAATTTTATGTGTATACTGTTTTAAGTAATTGGTCATTTGCTAATTTTATATCTTATTTGTGAGATGTTTCTTTTTTTCTTATCTCTCTAATTGAATTCTTTATATTCTTTTTATTAAAATGAAATTACCCTAAATATATTTTTCCTACTAATGACTCAAAAAGTGTATATATAGTGGTTTTGGCTTTATTTTAAGTTAATCATGTCATAAAATCATCTTCTTAAGAATGAAAATGTTTGGTTGGGATAATTTTTAAATGTATTACCTACTACCCAGACCTTTTGGCTGATTATCAGCTTAGTCATTCACTCATTTAATAATATTTTCCCCCACAGGATGTGTGGAGGTGGTATGACTGGGTACCAGGAGGATCACTAATTCATCACTCTCCCAACACTTGAGAACTTGCTGAGTTTTCAGACATACAGGGCAAGAACTGGTCTTAAAGTTTTGCAATTCCATCTTGAAAATGTACAGTGTTGTTTAATAGTGAACAATTGTAAGAATGGGAATAATCTTTTCAAGTACTTGATGATTATGTAATTTTTTGCTAAATATCCTATTCTTCTGCATATACTTTAGTATGTTCATCTACACTTTATATAACATTAATAAAATTTTGTTGTTTGGGGACTACAATCAGCTATGGTCAAGGATTACTCCTGAGTCTGTGATAGAAATCACTCCTAATAGGTCTCAGGGGACCATATGGAGTAACAGAGATTAAAATCAGGTCAACTGCAAGCAAGATAAGTGCCCACTGCACTATCACTCTGGCCTCAATTAATAAATTAATTAATGTGTTTTATATGTAATTTAGAATATTAGAATTAGGCAAAATATTAATAAGCTTATCATGATTGAAATAGGTAAAGATTCTATGAAAGTGCTATATTATGACTTTATAGATTATTGTTACGAACTGGATTATGATTCCCTTAATCCTAACCCCAATTTAATCACAAATTTAAATCCTAACCCCAATATATTAAAATGTGACTGTATTTTGAGGTAAACTTAAAGGAATTAATTGAGGTTATAAGGGCAGGAACTTATCTAATATGATTGGCATCCTTCTAAGGAGAGAGAATTCGGATAAAAAGAGTCATCAGAGATTCACTAACAAGAAAAACTACCTGAAGACACAGTGAGAAGGTGTCTGAATCCAAAAGGCCTCAGGAGAAATCAAACTTCCTGATACCTTGATTTTGGACATCCTGTTACTAGAAATGTGGGAAAGTTAATGTCTCCTATTTATATAATCCACCTAGCATTTCTTACTGGCAGGTCATCCGAACTACTGTGGTAATGTTATGTGGGAAGCTCAACTTTGAAATACATAAATGTGACTATATATTTCAGCATTGATGCAATCTCAGGGAAATTGGTTAAATCTCCACACAAGTTTATCTCAAGTATCAACTGAATAGAAGAGAAAGATGGCAGAGAAACAACAGTGGCCAGTAGAGCCGCAGTAGAGAAGAGCCTGAAGATGCCTAGAGTAATCATCCCCGAGCAACCAAAGGGTGAAATTCCCAAAACCTTTGAGGCCAGCAAATGTACCAGAAACCTGGAGAAGAAGCATAGGCAGAAAACCAGACAGAATATCAAGCACCAAGAGAGAATGCCGGAAAAAAAAAAAAAAAGTCCGTAGTTCTGTCTTAGAGAACAGAAGCTGAGCTGGAAGCAGTGACTGTGGCCGTGGTGTTCTCAGAGACAGGGTGAGTGGTGTTCTGAAAGTCCTGCAGCAGGGCTGGGAGTTTTTAGAGGTGACATGAACCCATCACCGTGGTCTAGCTCATGTTGCAGATGTTAGGGCAGAGGGAAGAAACAGGAGCCAGGCTGCAACAGGAGGGCGCCAATTAAGCCATGCCAGTAGCAGTGCTACAAGACTGCCAGCAGTGAAGTGTGGTCAGGAGACAGAGCTGCCATTACGAGGAGACTGGGAATGCTGCCCTTGCTTACTCATAAGGCCAGACTCAGCGGCAGGACTCTGAGATGTTAGGTGGCCCACAACTATCTGTCCAAGGGACACAGGCAGTAGCAGTGGGAGTAAGGGTAAGACCAAAAGAATGCCCCCCAGCATCCTGGCTGTGAGACAGTCAACAGGGACAGTGAGGCAGTGATGAAGCTGATTTGCTTTATGGTCTCACATTGCTCCTAAGGAAGGAGTCCCACCATGCACATTAAAAAATAAACAAACAAAAACCATAATACCCTGCAAAGGTCACAATGGGAAGGACAAGGCAGAAAGCCTTCCTGCCCTGACTCATATCACTTCTAATTGGCACCTAATTTTCAACATGTTTTCTTGCCTTAGTCGTATTGTCAGAATTCTATTGCACCATTAGATATTGTCAATTTTCTTACTTTGATTTTTATATACCAATTTATATATATACAAGATCATCTAGCAAATGCTCCTTTCTTTGACTTATTTCATTTAACGCGAAAACCTTCAGGAGTCAAAGAAGTTATGACAGAAATCAGGTCTCCTTGTTTGACATATACAGAACCTGAGTTGTATGTGTGGCACTGCATGGCCCACTGAATACTTGTCATAATCCTGGTGACACCTCAGCCAGCATCTGGCACTCAGATCTCAGCATTATTAAACCCAATGTTAGTGTGCATAACATCATTCTCTATGATAGAAATTTTGCCTTTACTAGATATTCTAAGACTACCCTATACCACTCATTATGAGACTGAAATGAAACAAAATGAACTGTCTTAATAGTGTCAAGCTTCAAGGAATATTTTCATAAATAAATTATTTTAAGTAGAAAACAGATTTTTTAATTAGCCACTTACAGAAGAAGCCATTTTATTTTTGTTTTAAGTACTAAAGTTCTTAACCATCATCATTCACTTAAGTAGAATTAGGAAAATTTTATTCTATTTTTAGATGTTGTTCTCATTACACTCTTACCCCCTTCGTATTGTTCAAGATTGTTTTTAGATTCTTTTGACTGATTTATTAAGTACTTTTTTAAAATGTGGAGGATCAAACTCAAGGCCTATAACATAATCTAACATGTAAAATGTGCTCTCTGAGTTACAGCTTTGACTCAATGGGGCAGAGTACCATTTCAATAACAAGTCTCAAAAGAATCTACTTCATTTTCATGATGCTTCCAGATAATAAACATAGCATTTATACCACTTGTTAATAATATATTTGGATGACATATTTGGGCAAACCAGATTACTCTAATTATGGAGACTAGTTAAATAGGGAGGGTAAAAAGGCTTTTATCCACATACTTACAAAAGGAAGTGACTGAAGGGTGGAATGTGTATTTTGGACAAGAGGATATTTTAGTGATATTTTCTTTTCCATGTTACTCACAACTCAGTCATACCAAAATATGAATAATTAATGTTTCTAAGTATTGTTGGTTTTGAAAAGGTTGATATTTTTGCTCATTTATCTTATAAACAGTCATAGTATACCATACTATGGGGGAAAAGCAATCTTCTATGACAAAAAGAGATCTACCTGGTATGATTTATATATACCCATTATTAGGAATAAAATATTCATTTTTTAAGTAGTACGATAATTTCACATTTTGGGAAATCACTTTTCAAGATGCTTAATTTTTAAATATGTGGCTAATAAATTCCTAAGATGACTTACCAAGGTATAATAATCTTTATACTTTTGCTATGTGAAAAAAAGCACTAATAAACAGAAATTAGTAATGTTACTTGAAGATTTAAAGTTAATTGCTACACCTCAAGATACTTTGAATATGTTTTCTTAAGCACAACTTAAGGATTATCTCACTTTTTTACTTAAATCTGGCATTTGTTGACCTCAAATGAAAGAAATAATTATTTTGGGGTCCGGGAGATAGCATGGAGGCAAGGCGTTTGTCTTTCATGCAAAAGATTATCGGTTCAAATCCCGGTGCCCCATATGGTCCCCCATGCCTGCCAGGAGCAATTTCTGAGCATGGAGCCAAGAGTAACCCCTGAGCATTGCCGGGTGTGACCCAGCAAACCACCAAAAAAAAAAAAAAAAAAAAAAGAAATATTTTTTAAACAAAATGATTTGAAAACACAATGAAAAGACAGTCTAGTGAATACATTCTCATGGGGAGACTCAAGATAACCTTTTTTAATAGTATTTAGAGGAACCATTTACTATCCAAAGAAACATCTTTTTTTCCTTCAGGAACAAGTTATGTTGGATCTTGAAGTTGTGAACTGAACATGCATGGGAAATTTTCAACCTTTCAACTTCATTTAAATAGAATTTTTGTACATTTGCCTTCAGATTCTCCTGTCAAAATCAAGATCTTTCTTTGAAAGCATCTGAAAGCATCATTGATTTAAGTCAGATTTATCTTAGATCCTTTTTTCATGGACTTTTTTCCCTCAATGCCTTTTTTTAACTATCTTGGCTTATATCATAAAGGGGTGGGAGGGGTGACTGAGAGAGAGAGAGAGGAAAGGAGAAAAAAGCACACACAAGTTGAAACCCCATTAAGATCACATTTGATGTTGTGCAGGCCTGGTCAGGATTTAGAATGTTTAAATAAATACAAAATTTTATTCCTTACTCTTTGGTTTCTCAAGGATTTGTTAAAAAATACTTGATATCGGTCTTTCTAGGGATGTTTAATAATATCCTTCTATTTTTTTTTGTTTGTGTTATTTGAGGGACACATTTGGCTGTGCCCAAGGCTTACTTCTAACTCTCTACTCTCTCCTGACAGTGATTTGGGCATCATATATAGTTCTGGGACTGAATTGGGGTCAACCTTATTCATTATATGTGCCCAAACCCCTCTGCCATTTTTCTTTCCCAAATACCTGGGAACTTTTTAGAAGTTACTTTCCAAAGGATGATTCCTTCAGCTTCATGTCATTTTACTAAATATCTTTATTTTTCTAAAGTGTTCGGTGAGATCACTAAACCAGTAAAAGATTATTTCTTTAATTTTTGTTTTAAAGTCTAAAAAGATTGGATCTGATATACAAATGAATCGATTATATTATTCCTGATCAAGGTATTTGTGGGTCTCTACAAATCTGATTAAAAAAATTTAATACCATTGATCTAGTTAACTAAATAGTTGGACAAAAGTGGCAAACACAATAAAAGTGTAAATGGTCAAATAATAAGTGACCAATAAAATATGCTTCATGAAGAGAAAATCCAGAAAGTTTCACTGGTAGGGATAGTTTAACCTAATGGGAATTTTGGCCATAAAACAGTCAATAGCATATTGACAAGAGAAGGCCTCTGTTCAGAAAAAAAAGTATAGATGTCATTACTAAACATTTATACAGAGAAAATAAAAGCAAATCCAATAAACTCTAATCCCCAAGCTCCTAAAGATCCATTAAGACAATTAAAATGTACAGAAGCTGTGCCTGGAATAACTCAATGGCAGGAAGCACAAGACCAGGAATTTATCCTCAATACTGCCCCAGATACAGGGTATGATTGCAGACACTGTTAGTTCTGATCTATGGTGCTACAGAAGAATTAGGTGCACTATAACCAAGTACATTGAGAAATACACCAAAATGTGTGTAATACTGGTCATCACAACAACAACTAAAAAGAAAAATGATACCTCCTAAACATCACAAATTTTTACAAATTTCACCTTTAGAGTAGAAACCATCATATATATAGCATTGTCCAAAGGAATTTATTCCAGATCATCATAAGGGATCAGGAAATAATACATCAATAATGAGTAGTCATGAAAAAATTTAGTGTTATAGCTGAGGAATACACTAGGAAAGATCAAGATTTGAACATTCATGAATTACAGGACAGGCAATTATTACTTTAAGGGGCATAGTCAATCTAGTAAAAAAATATTGTGAACTACAGAGAGTTTCACATGAATGGGATTAAAGAGTGGCTCAAAGTTATCTGACAAAAAATTACTGAGTTATCTTAATCAAAATATTAGTGCAGTAAAGACTCTCAAAGATAAGAAGGTTGCCTCATGTCATGGGTTGTGGCTAATGCTAACAATACCATATGACCGATGGTAATTCCCATGTTTATAAGTGAGTAATCTAAGGGTATTCCCTTTAATTTTACACAGAAGGGGAATAATTTAATGATTGGTAAGTCTAAGGGCAAGTGGCTTTATTAAATTCATTTTAATATTTTAAAATCCTTGCTCTTTTTACTGAGTCTATCTCCTTTATAGGTGAAAGCATTAAAATCTTTCTCTCTTGTCAATCTTTGTGATATTAACATGACAAGTGTGAACCAATGAGAACCAAGAGGGGCAGGGAGAATCTCTTTTCAATGACAATGCATATTCTACAATGTTTATATCTCATCTTGTTGGACAGATATTCAATAAGTTGCTGTTCAATTCCTATTTGCTGCTCAAAGACTTTTATCCATTTTAACTGTAGTTTTCTATGTACCAGGTGCATAAATCCAGTTGTTTTCACTTATGTTGTGCCATTGAGAAACATGGAAGATTTGGAGTGCATGAAAAAATCATTATATATATATGTATATATATATATATAGTTTACTACTTTAATCCATATGCCAAAAAAGGCCCCCACGTTGGCCAGCCAGAGCCATCTCCAATAGAGATGAATCCTGCCCAAGATCATGAGGAAGATTATATAGGGAAAGGATATAGGGAGGCTACAGTTTTCTGACGATTTCTAAAATTATTGGTTATTGTCTAGGGGTACCTTTCTACTGCTTCCTTGACTTTCCCTGATAGGCTACCCGGTATGGCCAGGTAGCTTGGGGGTGGTGTCTATGGAACTAGACTTGTGAAGACTTACACATGTGGTTCTTACAAATGGCATCTATCCCTGCTTAGAACCTGATAAGCCAGCCAGCCATGTGGTCTTTACAAAATGGTGTCCCTCCTTGTTCAGAACTCAGGTCCCAATATTACTTCCTCAACTTATGGACCTGAGTCAAATCTTTGACTATCCTTGGGTTACTCATCCTTATTCCTATTTGTGGGCACATATTGGAACCTTAGTACAGTCATCTTAGTCATGGAGGTTTTCCTGGGTGATTGGCTCAAACCACTGTACATACCTGGTGGCAGAATCTTTCCATAGTCTTCCCCACTCCTGCAAACTAGCCTTCACCTGCAGCAGTGTCTCATGGATGACTCCTACCTTGCTAGCATAGGAACATTGTTCCCCCAGAGCCTAGGTATACTTCCCACCTGTTAGGAGTGCAATTTCAGCTAGCATCTCGATCAGTATCCACTTGATGGGAGAGTTCAACTTGCTTTCATTCACCCTCTCCTGCAAAGTGAGACACCTGGGTGGGAGAATGACTGATGCAAAACTCATCTGAGTTTGCTAAAACAGTGTCAAACACACAGGGGTTTAGTTCTTTTACACACAAAGCCATGTATCATTCAGTTACCGAAGGGATTGCTTTCCCATGCAACTGTATTGGCCCCTACAGTCTTAAGCAATAGTCCAGGTAAGGGGGAGGGGACTATCCCCAGTCCAGTCTGTTGTTTGGACCACTGCCTCCATTATTATTGTTCTGAGTGCCTCTTCCCCTTTAGCCCTTCAGTTATTGGGCCAGGAAGAGGTAGAGAGTTATAGGAATAACTTTGGCATCTTAAGGCAGTGTTAAGCTTGCTAACTCACTTTTTTTTGTTTTGTTTTGTTTTTTGGGTCACACCTGGCAGTGCTCAAAGGTTACTCCTGGCTATCTGCTCAGAAATAGCTCCTGGCAGACTCCGGGGACTATATGGGATGCCGGGATTCGAACCAACCACCTTGGGTTCTGGGTCGGCTGTTTGCAAGGCAAACACCGCTGTGCTATCTCTCCGGCCCCGCTAACTCACTTATTTGCCTTAACTGATGCTTACCTGCTAGGAAGTTAGTCTGAGAACATTCTATTGAAGGCCCTTCTAATATTGGGACAGCCCTAGTTAACAGTTCTAGTGAACAGCCACCCCCACCCCAAAACTCTGCCTGAGACCTCCATCCTTAGCCTCAAAGTCCAGCTCTCCTTGTACTTCCAGAATGCTTCCCTGACACATTCCTATACCCTGCAGAGAAAATACCTCTCCCCACATTTTCAGGAACTCCATTCTTTAAAAGCATAACATAAAAATGCTCTTGGGCCAACTTTCCTATCTCAGAACCCAAGCCCATGGGTTGGTATCCACTTATTTTAACACTTACCCCTCAGTATGAGGAGATCTTGTAGAGCATAAACAGAAACACCAAAAAATCACATAAGTCAATATTTAGGGGAGGGATCCCCAGGGTGACAGTTTGATCCAGAAAACTCTCCATCTACAATCTGGATAAGAGGGTGCTCATTCTTGCTGGTTGTCTAGCAGTCATTGCAAGTCATGGCTGCAGTAAGCAGGAACACCAGTAATATGAGCCTTCTGTCCTGGTCCTGTCCAGCTGGATTTGCAGGGGATGTCCTCCTTAAATTGAAAAGTCTATAATTATAAGTTTTTGTAATACATCAAGATGACTTCTCAAATAATTTTACTCAATGGTTTCAAAAGATAATTTCTCTGTACACTGCAGTTCCACTTTGCTCCATGGCTACAATGTTTTTCTAGCCAATAATTACCAACACAAAACATAAAAACAAGTACACTGAAAAGGTCATAATGAGAAAGCAATACATGAAGATGGTAATTCTGAGGACACAAATAGTATCAGCCACCTGTTTAGCTTCTATGATAAGGACATTAGAGAGGAAATGTTGAAGATGTTCAGTAAACTAAAAAAAAAAAAAAACAACACCATGGAATGAATAGCCAATAAGACTCGAGAATATGAGAGTAGAAATTAGAAAAGTTCAAACAGAAATGACAGAACTTGGTAGATGAAATAAAAATCTCACTGGAAGACCTCACCAACACAGTGACAGCTACTGAGCACAAATCATTTAGCTAAAAAATGAGATGCATAATATATTCAGACAAAAACAGCAGTTTTGGCCAGCTTTATCTTCTTCTTAGCCTATAGCATTAACAAATTCACTGACATTCCTGTATCTTCTATGCCTCCTTCTACCTCATTAAAAAAGAAATCAGCCAGATCATAAAAGAAAGATCTTGTCCTGTCATTTTAAACTCTTCATTGTTTCCAAATGCTCTTGGGATGAAGCGCTATATCCTGAACATAATCTGTGTAGTTCTGAGTAACCAACATTTACTTCTGTTTCCAAGAGAAACATTTTCCATTCCTCTTTCATGCTACATCCTTCACCCCTCTGATTTTCTGAGTTTCCAAAAAGTTCAAATTCAATTTTAATTGAAATATCTACAGATGATGTTATCATAAATCTTTACTTTCCCTCCTTGACTATCACCAAAAGTCAGTGATAAACACTTCACCTAGAGGGAAAAAACAGACAGAGAGGCAAGCCAAAATACATATTCTGAGGTGGGGAAAGGCATAAAAGAAGAAAATGAAGAAAGAAGATAGAAAGAATGAATGAAAGGAAGGAAGGAGGGAGCCGGGAGGTGGCGCAGGAGTAAGA
>PVKC010003299.1:0-11111 GCA_004027635.1 Crocidura indochinensis
CTTTCCTCTTTCTTTGCATCTCTGTTCTCATAATAATAAAAAATTAAAAAAAAAAAGAACTCCAGCTAACACCATGTATGAAGGTAAAATCCAAATGGATTAAAAACCTTGATATCGGGGCCCGGGAGATAGCATGGAGGTAAGGCATTTGCTTTTCATGCAAAAGGTCATTGGTTCGAATCCCGGTGCACCATATGGTCCCCCATGCCTTCCAGGAGCAATTTCTGAGCATGGAGTCAGGAGTAACCCCTGAGCACTGCCGGGTGTGATCCCCTCCCCCCAAACAAAAACAAAAACAAAAACAAAACCTTGATATCAGGCCTAAAACCCTAAGTTATTATAGAACAACATGTAGGTAAATCACTTCATGACATGGAGTCTAAAGGCATCTTTAAGGATGTAAAATCACTCTCTAAACAAGTGGAAGCAGACATAAACAGATGTTCATATATTAAGCTGAGAAGCTTCTGCACTTCAAAGGAAATAGTGCCCAGGATACAAGAGCCACCAACTGAGTGGGAGGAACTATTCACACTATATCCATCAGATAGGAGATAGTATAAAAATATGCAAGGCATACACAGAACTTTACAAGAAAAAAATCTAAACCCATCAAAAAATGGGGAGAAGAATGAACAGACACTTTGTCAAAGAAGTAATACAAATAACCAAAAGAGACATGAAAAAATGTTCCACGTCATCAGGGAAATGCAAATAAAAACAACTCTTGGGTACCATCACACCATAGAGACTGCTGCACATCACAAAGAATCAGAACTAGCAATGCTGTCGGGGATGTGGAGAGAAAGGAATTCTTGTTCACTGCTAATGGGAATGCCATCTAGTCCAACTGTATGGAAAGTGATATGGAAATTCCTCAAAAAAATTGGAAATTGAGCTCTCATATGATCCAGCTATATGCCACTCCTAGGGATATACCCTAGGAACACAAAAATACAACACAGAAGTTCTTTCCTCACACCTTTATTCACTGCAGCACTATTTTGAATAGCCAGACTCTGGAAACAACCAAGATGCCCTTCAACAGATGAATGGCTAATGAATCTGTTGGGTTTACATATACATATATACAATAGAATACTGTGCAGCCATCAGGAGAGATTAAGTAATGAAAATTTTCTATACATGGATGTACATGGAATTATTATTCTGAATGAAATAAGTCAGAAAGATGGACACAGAGTAGTCTCACTGTTTTATGGGTTTTATGAAAATAAAAGACATTTTTAAATAATTCTCAGAGACAAAAGTGATAAGGGCTGGAATGCCCAGCTCATGATATGAAGCTCACCATAAAGAGTGGTGAGTGCAGTTAGAGAAATAACTACACTAACAATCTCATAACAATGTGAATGAATGAGGAATGTAGAAAACCTCTCTCAAGTACGGGCAGGGTGAGAAAGTCTGGCGGAGGGATATTTGGGACATTGATGGTGGGCATGTTGCACTGGTGAAGGGGGTGCTCTTTACATGAATGTAACCCAACCACAATCATATTTGTAATCAAGGTGTTTAAATAAAGATATTAATAAAAATAAAATAAAGAACATTTCAACTAAAAATTATAACTCATTCACTGCTTATGGAATGTGGTCTTCTTCAGACCATATGAAAAACAGTCTGGATACTTCTCAAAAAAAGTACTAAGGTTACTATATGAACTAATGATTCCATTTCTTGAAATCTATCCCTAAGATACAAAACCATTAACTAAAAATGTACACTAATATTCATTGTAGCACTGAGTTCAATACTCAGAATATGGAATCAGCACAAGGCAACCTGTAAAGTTAAAATACACTACTGGTGAGTTGCACCCCACACACTGTATTTCTAACCCCTTAGCCAGTTCTGTCTGATGAAGTAGTGGAGAAATAATACACCAAGCAGTCAGTTTGAAAAAGATTTATTGGAGTCACTCTGCTTTTTGCCTCAAGGTCTCTCTGCCCCATGTCCCCTCTGCTGAGCCAAAAGTCATAGCTGCTTTCTTTATTGAAACCAACTCCCAATATCAGAGAAGGAAGGAAGGAAGGAAGGAAGGAAGGAAGGAAGATTAAGATACAAAAATAATGGACCAGAGTGATAGCACAGTGGTAAGGTTTTGTCTTGTACTTGGCTGACCTGGGTAGGACCCAGATTCGATCCCCCAGAGCATACCATATGGTCCCCGAGTCTGCCAGGAGCAACTTCCGAGTGCAAGACCAGGAGTAAACCCTGAGTGTTGTCAGGTGTGCCCCCCCCCCAAAAAAACAAACAACAAAACTCTAAAATGCTATTCACTGGGCTTTTACATATCAAAGAAATAGTTTATTGGGAAGAGGAAGTTGGGGGAATGCCTTTGTTTAGTGTTGTAGCTAGTCTCACTGTACAGTGACCAAAACACATGAATGGATAGTAGAGACATATGCAGGCTGGAATTCTATATAGCCACAAGGGCTTAATAAATAATGCAATCTACTGCATATTGGACAGAACTGGATGATATTGTGTTAACTGAAGTAAGTCAGAAAGGAAAGAACAAATACTTGGTGTTCTAACAGATTTGTGATATACAGAATAAAATGGTAAGGGAATGGAAGGTGACAAATTTGGTCACACCCTTATCACTATAGTATAGAAAAGTTAGGGAAGGAGAGAAATAGATAGGGGAAACAAGGCAGGGGATTTGTTGGTAACATAGGGGAAAAGGAAGCTTGGAATTGTCTGTGTTGTAGAATTGAGATATCTGTATATATCAAAACAAGCAGAGCAAATGTAACTATAACGTTGGGACTCAAAATACAATCATCTAAATTTTGGGGCCAGCGTGATAACGCAGTGGGCTGGCTTTTGCTTTGCATGCTTCTGACTTAGGTTTGATCGCTGGCATCTCATATGGTCCCCGAGTTTTCCATGTGTACATTCTGAGTGAAAAGACAGTAGCAACCAATGAGCACTGCTAGACGTTTACTCCTAAATACTTTAAAATGTGTCTGTTAAGGAGACAGATTGGGGAGACAATTTAAATGGAAACCTGGAGTTATTTGTGGAAAGATACAGACACTAGCGGTAATGGAATTGAAATATTGTATACCATATGTGAAACTCTTTTGATATCCAATTTATGAATCACAATTTGAAGCCTTAGCCTTTCCCGGACATGGAAATTACAATTTGAATTTTTATAAGTATTATATTAACTTGATTTTAATAAAATTTATAAATCAGTATTTATTGTCTGAATTTTTATAAGACTTCTGACCTTTTCTTAAGGGTATGTTTTATCACAAGAAAATTAATTTCACAGCTTAACTGATGGAGTAAATGGATAACAAAGGTGAAAAAAGGCAATCTATGGCAGCAATAACAATATATAAATAGAAAGAAAGGACATAGGGTTTTTGAGGTGTAATTAAAGGTGAAGAATCATCATTTATTGGTAACTTTGAGGGTAAAAGAAACTTAAAAATTACTATTTTTATTTTATAAATCATTATGCAGTAGAAAAATGTTATTTTAAAGATGACTTGGGAAATTTGTATTATAGCCCTCTTTAATCACTGACCTAAAAGACTGTCCTGATGAAATCATTAATCTTTGCACTATAATGTCAATATTACAGGAAAAGAAACAGAATGGAACTTTGAATTTAGTCTTTATGAAGACCAATATATAAAGAAATAAAAAGTACTGAAATATGTCAGAGAGATATCAGTTACCATGTATAGAACTGACTTGATTTAGAGCTCTGACATCACATAGGTTCTGCTGAGAACCTACTGGAGCATATATTGGGAACAGGAGTAAGTCCTAAGCATAGTCAGGAACAGCCGCCAAACCAAAGCAAAATAAATAGAATTGAAGCAATTCTATGTACCAATTGTAAAGCCAACCTTACCACATCAGTACTAAAGTATCAACAGTCTATAAAACATCAAAAAAATTAGTGTTGAACAAGTAAAATTGCATATAGTTTGTAATTCATATAATTAAATGTGTTAAATATGAAAGTGAAATACTACTATCTCCAATTTTAGTGAGCTAACTTCTTTATATCTATAATGAAAATTGTGAAAGATAAAGAGCAATTTGGGAAAAACAATGTGGGATAAGAATGGGTGTACAAAAACTTTAAGAAAGTGAAAGTGTGTCCTAATGAGGAAAAAAACTAAAATAAAGAAATCAAGTCAGAACTAATTTTGGGGGTTGGTGGTGATAGAAATTAGACATATGCAAAATATATGAACAGACAATGAAGTGTTGCCCTTTAATCTTTTCATGATGAGCTGATATTTTCTAAACAGATGTCAATTTATAATCTGTGTTCTTAAAATGTACCAAATATTAAAAACCAACATAATTTTAATAACTTTTAATAAAATTTCAAGCAAGCATATTGGTACAGTAAGAGTTCAATAGGTGTGGAAAAACAAAGATTGAAAGGAAGCTGCACTATGAATATTGCATAGTGTAGGGTCCGAGGTTCTGAAAATGACTCCATTTTTTTAAAGAGCCTTATGTTTTAAACCTCATATCTCTCTCTCTTTCAATCTTAAGCATCTATTTTCCCAGTACACACACCATTGACTGTATCTGACCGTAAGAGGTAACCTATCTAGAAAGAAAACAAGGAATCAATAGGAAAGTACCCTAGGAAGCAGTCGATTGTTTTAAAGATAATCAGAAACTAGAATCTCATCTCCTCCTTATATAAATTAGCTTTTGACTCCTGGTATGGTTGACTTCTGTTGGAGGTGGCCTTGGCTAGCTATTTTGGGGCTTGTGACTGAAGGAAAAATGTCTTGCTTTGCTTTATTTCAGTTGTGCGGGTTTCTTCCTTCAACTTTGAGCCTAACAATAGGAAATGGAAGAGCAACTCAGGGAATATTTTGTATCTATAGATGAAAGAAAGAAAGAAAGAAAGAAAGAAAGAAAGAAAGAAAGAAAGAAAGAAAGAAAGAAAGAAAGAAAGAAAGAAAGAAAGAAAGAAAGAAAGAAAGAAAGAAAGAAAGAAAGAAAGAAAGAAAGAAAGAAAGAGAGAAAGAAAGAAAGAAAGAGAGAGAGAAAGAGAGAGAAAGAGAGAGAGAAAGAGAAAGAAAGAGAGAGAGAGAAAGAAAGAAAGAGAGAGAGAAAGAAAGAAAGAGAGAGAGAAAGAGAAAGAAAGAGAGAGAAAGAGAGAGAAAGAATGAAAGAAAGGAAGAAAGAAAGAAAGAAAGAAAGAAGAAAGAAGAAAAAAGAAAATCAAAGACTCATCCTATATACATTTCTCTCACTCTCAAAAGCAAAGTAAAAGTCACTCAGCAAGGAATTATTTTAAACATTACAGAAAAGTCTGGTTAAATTAAGAGTCTTATAAAACACATTATAATGTCAGCATGATCCGTGGAAATGAGAACTCACATACTTCTAATGAAAACTACTGTAAGAAATTAAACAGAACCAAGCAATTAAGCTGAGAAAAAATTTCCACAAATATTCGATGAAAAAGCAAAATTCATGCTATATCATTCTGATCTGAATAAAAAATACATGGGGTGGAGTGATAGCATTATGGGGAGGCATTCATGTTGCATGCTGCTGACATGAAATGGACCCAGGTTCAGTCCTTGGTATCCCATAGGGTCCCCTTAACCTGCCAAGAGAAAATCCTGACAGCTGCCTGGTGTTACCAAAAACAAAAATCAAGAAAATTTTCACAGTCAAGCTTTTGTGTATAAATATACATATATAAATAAATATTCAAAGAATATTTGATATGTATTCAAAGGGGAGATGGATATATCTTTGAACTCACTCCTGATTCAATGTTTATTAAAAAGATAACATATAAAATATAAAAGATATGTGATGATAATCTACTTATATATAAACTCAAATGAGAAAGTAACCCAAACTAAAAGTCTAATTATGAAAATATGAAGAACATTAAATAAACTTGATAAACACTTTTAATACTAAATAAGATAAAATAGTATGAACAAAGATATCTAAATAACAATCTGCACAAGAAAAATAGATTTACATAAAACAAAGGACAATTTAAGTAGTCTAAAAGTAAGCAATAAAGACAGCAAGATAAAGAATAAGATATGTCATAATTTTCTGGGCTGTTTACAACAACCTGAGACCTCAGTCATCTGTTTTCAAAATCAAACATGAAAATTTATCTAAAGCAATCACATTCTCATCTTAAATCTCCATTCAGCAGACATAAGTTACAGAAAGAGGCAGATATAAAACATAAAGTGTGAAAGAAGAAAATCAGAAAACAGAATTACAAAAAAAACAGAGTCAGACAAAAACATAAACAAGAAACAAAGATGAGCTGTAAAAATTTTAGGGTCACCTGGGCAGCTATCAGTGGGTTTCAGAGGCAGGATATTTACTCATTATAATATCACTCCATACATTTATGATGTTCACAATTTTTGAGTCATTGTTGACAGACACATTAAGGACACTTAATAAGTATGTCCTCGTTCAGTAGGTTGTTTTATATAGATATCAGAAGGCATCCTTAAAATATAAAATACAGGTCTCCACCATTATTCATGCATAAGGGTTGCAGAGAAGAGAAAACCCTATGCCTTCCCATAGTTAACAGGGGAAGGAGGAGACCTGAGGGCAGGGTTGGACTTCAGCACAGTCACTGCCATTGCCTGTGCTTGTGGGCTGCTGCGAGAACAGAGGACCCTGCACCTTCATGCATGTAAGAGAGGAGAAAGGAGACCTGAAGGCAGGGACAGACATCAGGTGCAGTTGCCGCATTACCCATGCTTAAGGGCTGCAGTGCAGAGAAGGTACCCTGTACCTTCCTGCAGGTAACAGGGGAGGGAGGAGAACTGAGGGCAGGGCCAACCTTGGCACAGTCACTGTCATCATTCCCATTTAGGACCACACTTCAGACAAGGGACCCAGCCCCACTCCACAGGTGACAAAGGAGGGGTGAGACCGAAGGGCAGGATCAAAATCTTGCTTGGTCTCCTCCATTTCTTCCCTCTTCCACCTTTATCGCCAACTCTTCAGAAAAGTGAGTCTGTATAAGGTACAAGTCTAGGCAGAGCAGACCTAACACTTACTTCCCTCAGATAATCCGCAACCCATAAAACACAATAGCAAAACAATTAAGTAGCTTGCAATATCTCTGCCATACTTTGAATAGCTCACTGAACTAGAAAAAACAAACTCAAAATTGAATATAACTTTAATCACTTCTTCAGTAGTAAATTCAGCAGACCACTTTATGAAAAAACCCTAAACTTTAACAGTCTAAGCAGCCAAATGTAAAGAAATATGGGTAAACTAAGGAAGACACTAGCAGCTGGGGATATTGGGAGTAATCATAACAAGTTTCCAAGTACACCAAAATGTAGAAGCCTAATAGTTAAGGACCTAAAAATGCAATGAATGCCATGGCAATAGAAGTCAAGGAATTACTAGCTAACCAGATTAAGAATTCCAAAGATAAACAATTCAGGCAACTCACAGAAGAACTTTTATAGAAATGAGGGAGCCTATACAAATGAAATTTAAGGAAATAAAATACATCTTAGCAAGACACAATTGTATAATTACACAGCTGGAGAATCGCATAGAGGATCTTGAAGAAAAACTACAAACTAACAATAACAAAGAAGTCAATAAGGAAATAAGAGGTAAAGTATTAGAAGAAATGCTATGTATTTAATAAAAAAAGACAATAGAAATAATCTACGAATTTTAGGAAAAAGAGAAAAGGAGGAAAAGGGAAGGGGATAACAAGTAGTGAGGGAAAAATAGCAGAAAGTTTTCCTACCCTCTGAAAAGAGGCAATGGTACAATACCAAAAGGCAAAAAGAGTCCCTAATAAAATAGGCTCTAAAGGACCAACAACAAGACATAGTAATCCAAATGGCAAAAACAAACAAGCAAACAAACAAAAAAAACAAAGAGAATGTTGAATTCCTTAAAGCAATAAGGAAGAAAAAATTTCAAGTACAAAGTAAGGAACATATGAATTAAATAATATCTTCCATTCAAAACAATTCAAGCAAAAAGAGTGTGAAATGACATACTAAAACTATGGAATGTAAGAAACTTCCAACTTAGAGTCAACTACCCAGCAAAACTCTTATTCATTTGAGAGGGAGGACTAAAGACATTCTCAAACATAAAAGAATTAACACTATTTGCTCTAACCAACTGACTCTAAATGAACTAATCAGACATGAATTACACAATCAATACAAACACAAAATTTTAACAAAAATGCAGTACAAAATACAATAACATAATAACCTTTTCAGACAATAATCTCCTTAAATATCAATGGACTAAAATTTCCCATTAAAACACACATAGAAGAGGGTAGGAGCAGAAAACAAAAACCATATCTCTGGTGCCTGCAAGAAACACACCTAAAAGTACAAGATAAACACAAGCTTAGAATAAAAGGATGGAAATCATTTATTCAAGCCAATGGAAAACAAAAAAATGCTAGGACAGTCAGTCTTATATTAGAGCAAATTGCATTCAAACTCAAGATAGTGCTCAGAGACAAGAGATTACCACTTACCAATCAGGGGAACACTAAATCAAGAAGTACTGACTCTGATAAACATTTACACACCAAATACAGAGCCAGCAAAATATGTAAGGCATTTGTCGCAAATCTGGAGGAACATATGTAAATGTGATAGTAGTAGGAGACTTCAACACACCACTATCATCACTAGTCAGATCCACTAGGCAGAAACTTAGCAAAGACAAAAAAAACCCTAAAGGAGAAATTAGAACAATGAGGACAAATGGATGAATTTATACAGGCCCTCCACCCCCAGGAAGTAGAAAACAAATTATTCTCAAGTGTACATGAAAATTTCTCAAGAATAGACTATGCTTTAGATTTTAAATCTAACTTGCAAAAAGTCATAAATAAAAGAATTAATAGAAGCACCCTATTAGACCACTATGCAACAGAGATCAAGTTTTACTGTAAAAAGAAGCTATGGAGAAAATCCAACACCTGGAGATTAAGCAACATGCTACTCAGCAACAGCTGGATCAAAAAGGAAATCAAGGAAAAAATAAATAGATTCTTTGAGAATAATGATAATGAAGAGACAAATTGTCAAAATATGTTAGAAACAACAAAAGCATTAATTAGGGAAAACCTAATAGCAATACATGCCTACATCAGGAAAGATGAAAATGACAAAAATCAACAATTTAAAGGAATACCTAAGGATCTGGAAGAACAGCAGCAAATAAACCAAAACACAGTAAGAAGACAAGAAATAATAAAATTAGACCAGAAATAAACAACTTAGAAACAAATAAAACAATACAAAAAATCAATGGGACAAGGAATTGGTTCTTTGAAAGAATAAACAAGATAGAAAAACAGCTAGCAAGACTCACTGACAAAACCAACAACAGGGAAAACACCCAAATCAAAGGGGAGAGATTATAACAGAACCCAAAGATATCCAAGATAACATAAGGGCTTATTATGAATAACTGTACTCAGTGAGGCTAGAGAACCCAGAAGAGAAACTGAGAGTTTTCTGAAAAAATATCATCTTCTGAGACTAGTAAGGAGGATGTAGAAAACCTAAGCAGGCCAATCACATCTAAGGAAATTGAAATAGTAAATAAGAAACTCCACAAGAACAAAAGTCTATGACAAGATGGTTTTACAGGTGAATTCTATCAAACATTCCAAGAAGAATTAATACCATTGATTCTCAGGCTCTTCCAAAACTTTGAAAAGAAAAGAATTCTTCCTAACTCCTTTTATCAGACTAATTTCATATTCATTTCCAGAGACAGAAACGACACCACCACGAAAGAAAACTACAGACCAAACTAACTAATGAACATTGAAGCAAAAATCCTCAAAAAAAATCTTAGCAAATCGAATTCAACAATACATAAAAAACATTATAGAACCTGACTAAGTGAGTTTTATCTGAAAGACACAATGATGATTCAACATAGGCAAATCAAACAATATCATACATCACATCAACAACAAGGACAAAAAACACATGATCATATCAATTAACGTAGGCATTTGACACAATCCACCACCTATTCGTGATGAAAACACTCAGTAAAATGGAGCTGGAACCATCTTCAAGACAGTCACAGCTATCTATAACAAGCCCACAGCCAACATTATCCTTAATGGAAAAAAATGAAAGCATTTCCACTAAGGTCAGGAACTAGGTAAGACTGTCTACTGTCTGAACTTTTATTCAACTTAGTTTAAGAAGTTCTAGCAATAGCAATCAGATAACAGAAGGGAAACAAAGAAATTCAAAAAGGGAACGAGGAAGTCAAACAAACTCTTTTTGCAGATGAGATGATGACATACATAGAAAATCCTAAAGAGTTCAGAGTAAAACTCCTAGAAACAATTAACCATTATAGCCAAGTAGCCAGCTACAAAATCAATCGAAGAAAGAAAGTAGCATTCCTCTATATAAATAACGAAGCAGAGGAGAAAGAGAGTAAGTAGTCAATCCTATTTAAATAGTATTCCAAAATATCAAGTACCTAGGTATCAACATTGCAAGAGAAGTGAAGGACCTATACCATGAAAACTTCAAAGCACTTCAGAAAGCAATTGAAGATAACCTAAGGCAATGGAAGAACATCACATGGTCCTGGGTAGGTAGAATCAACATCATCAAAATGAATGTTTTACCTAAACTCTTTTATTTTGATTTTTGGGTCACACCTGGAAGTGCTCATGGGTTACTCCTGGCTCTATGCTCTTTTATACATGCAATGCAATCCCTATCCAATTCAGACATCGTTTGTAAGGACTTAGAACAATAAATTGTAAAATTCATAAGCAAACACAAAACAACCAAATTAGTTAAATTCATAATGAAGACAAAAGCTAGGTGACATCTCTTTACCTAATCTGAAGTTTTACTATAAAGCCTTAGTAATCTAAACAGCATGTACGGGAAAAAAACAGAGTCTCAACCAATGGGTTAGAATAGAATATCCAGTGATATATCTCCAAATATACAGTCAGCTAATATTTGAAAAAAGATCCTAGAACTTGATATGGAACAAAGACAGTCTCATCAACTGGTGTTGGAACAACTGGACAACCA
>PVKC010003299.1:11211-39694 GCA_004027635.1 Crocidura indochinensis
TAAGACCCAAATCTGTAAAGTTCATTGAGGAAAAAATAGGTAGAATGCTTCAAGACTTTATATATATATATATATATATATATATATATATATATATATATATATATATATATATATATATATATAAAAAAAGTCTTTGTTGATAGAATGCCAATACAAGAACTTTAGTATGAAACCTAAATAAATGGGACTACGTCAAACTGAAAAGTTTCTGCATGGTAAAGGAATCCTTATTAAAAATAGAAGACAGCTAACTAATGGGAAAGAATTTGAACTTAACACATCAGGTAAAGGGTTGATATCTAGGATATACAAACACTAAAAAAGGTGAGCTCCAAAAACTCTAATAAAGTCACACAAAAATGGAAAGAAGAAATGAATAGACACTTCTTTGAGAAAGATCAACAAAGGGCCAATAGACACATGAAAACATGTTCATTATCACTCAAAAGACTTAATGGGGAAGACTCTATTTCCTTTATATGTTTAATAGCTCTATAACAATACCTCTTAGTTTTTTTATTCCCAAATATAATGTAGCCTCTTACATCACTTTTTCTTTAATTACTTTTTTATAATTTTATTTTTAATTATTTTTTCTTTTTTATATTTATATACATTTTCTTTAAGTTCACATCTCTTGGTTCTGCTTGTTATGAAAACTTAGAAGATAAAGTCTTAAAAGCTCAGGTTAAAACCAGGGCACAGAGATTGTGTAGCCGTTATTCTTACCCCAAATGCACAAGAAATATAATATGGCACCATTACTTTTAGCAATGGCATACTGAAAAGGGGACATTTTTATGTATAGAAACAAACTTGTATCTACTAGGGATATGACCTATACATTTTTATGTATAGAAACAAACTTGTATCTACTAGGGATATGACATTTTATAATGCAGGGGCACCCTGAACATGTATCATGTGTCATGTGTCATGAGAACCCAACCTAGATTTTATGTGATAGACAGCGACCGTTCAATCCTGAATCCTAGATCCCAGACATAGAACCAACATAGTTCCCTGCAACAGCACCAGAACCAAAACTGCTCCTGGGAAATTCCTAATACAGCTGTGGCACCAACTTGCACCTGTTTTGATATGACAACCTGACAATGAAGAAAAGACAACAGCTTGTCTAAGAGGAGGTTTTCTATCCTGTCACCTAACAGTAAGTTGAAATCAGAAGGTACATGACCCTTTGATCTATGCAAAAGCCAAGATAGCTAACTACAGAAGACTGACTTTGACAACCAATACTGGGAAGAACTTATCTTGGGATCAATCAGAAAGACTGTAGCCTAGGCTTTGGCCTAGGATCATACAATAACAAGGATCTCTAATAGCAGACGTCTGACTTTGACAACTGCTATGAGCAGAACTTCTAGAACCATAATGAAAGACTCTATCCTAGGCCTCGTCCTAGGATCTGTGCAAAAACCAAGACCACTAATTACAGAAGACTGATTACAACAACAGTGATGGAACAGAACTTCTAGAACTGTAAAAAAAAAGACTCTATCCTAGGCTTTGTAATGTGGCCTGTGCAAATACCAAGATCTCCAGCTATAGAGGCCTGATCTTATCATCCACAAATAAGTGTAAAGTTTTCTGGCACCATAAGAAGACTTTGGGGTGTGAAAATGAGATTTTATGTTTCCTGTAGTTATTCCCATGACAGTATGCTCCAAGGTTGGTAAACTCTGTATCTCTCAGACCAAGGAAACTTTGTTTCTAATTTCCCCAATAGGTACTATGCCTATGATAGAAAAAGAAAAAGAAAAAAGAAAGAAGACAAAGAAGCACAAAATCTTGCCACACAAGCCCTCCTTCCATTTTGTTTCTTTTTTCCTTCTCATGGATATTATATATTTGGTTGGGGTTTTTGTTGCTAGTGAGCTTTTATGTAGTTGCTGGGTTTTTATTATTTTTTTCTTTTTTGTCCTTTCTTCTTTTAAATTATTTATAAAGTCTAGACTGACTTCTCCCAGCTCTTTTTTTCTTTGTTTCATTTCAAGCAGAACCACATAACTCAAATAATCTTGTTCTGCATCATAAATTGAAGAGGAAAAATAAATGACACCAGGACCAAGTAGTCTATGAACATGAGTGGAAATAAAAATTGATCAGAATTAAACACCAAACCCAAAATCAACAACAACAGAATTGATATCCAATGAAAAGCAAACTACACACAGAGGGGAAAAGTTACACTAGCAGTTCAGGGGACAAAGGAGGAAGATATGGCATGCATGCTGGGAACAGGGGTGCAGGGAGGACAACACTATGGTGGGAATGGCCCTGATTCATTGTCATTATGTACCTTAACGATTACTATGAAAGATTCATAATTCACTGTGGTCACAAAAATTGTTTTAAAATAGTTACATTAGAAAATGAGAGGCCAGTGAGGTGGTGTTAGAGGTAAGGTGTCTGCCTTGTAAGCGCTAGCCAAGGAAGGACTGCGGTTGGATCCCCCGTCATCCCATATGCCCCCCACCAGGCCAGAGGCAATTTCTGAGAGCTTAGCCAGGAGTAACCCCTGGGCATCAAACGGGTGTGCCCCCCCCAAAGAAAAGGATGAACAATGTATTTTTAAGAAATTGGCAATTTCAAATAAGCATTTCATAAAAGTCATGTTACATATCATAATCTGTGAAGATATGATTATTATGAAAATACAAATTGAAATAATACTTATATTCTTCATACCCAGTGTAATGACTATAATTGTTTAGAAGTTATAGACCATTTTTAGCTCTAGACTCGTGATTCAACTCATAAGGAGCCAGAGATTTGTCAGATACTGGGAAAGTAATCAGAGAGAAAATAGACAAGTTGATCAACAAAAAAGCTAAAAAAGATTTTAATTGTATACATAAAGATCTGTACACATTAAAAATATTGAGTGATACTTGACCACTTTGTTCACAATAAAAATTATTACTTTGGGGGTGGGTCACACCTGGCAGTGTTCAGAGGTTACTCCTGGCTCTGCACTCAGAACTGCTCATGGCTGGCATGGGGGATCATAGAGGATGGCGAGATTTGTACCACCATTTGTCCTGGATCAGCTGCATGCAAGGTACACACCCTATCATTCTGCTTTCTCTCCAGCCCACAATAAAAATTATTAAAGAAATATGAGATTTTCTTATCCTATGTTTGCCTATGTATTTCTTATTTCTAAGAGACCCCAAATAGTCTCATTCCATTATTGGATGAGCATTTTTATAACTAGCAAACATTTTTTTTATCTATTCTATTCTTTCTCACTACATTTCCACTAAGGGGTGCATTTTTAAAAGCCATTTATATTGTAATACCTTACCCCATCATCCTAAGGAGTTTTGCCTTAGGGGATTAAATTATCACACAAATTCAGGAGACACTATGAAAATAGTGTTTAATAAAATGCTTTCTTATTATCATCTCTGGAAATCTGGTGGTTTTGGAATAGGAGATGTATAGCAAAGGGAAGGAACAAGGGGATTATTGGAGTAAGAGTTACAGTGCAAACTCCAGCAAGTAACATCATTTCCAGAAGGAAAATCCTAAGCATAGTATCATTATTCAGTTCCTGGAAAGCCAAAGAAACAATGTGATCACTGCATAACTGAAGGAGTAATAAATAAAGAAATTGACATAGATTGGAAACATCTCACGTTAATTTACCCCACAGTAGCCTTGTCCATCTCTAGCGTTTTGTCTCCAACAAACTGGCAAAATAATTTCTGGTCACTTTTGTCCTTTTTACTTAACTAAACCCAACAGAGATCTCAGATTTGAACCTAGATAGAAATCAATAAGTAGTAGAACATTCTCTTTTTTCAAAAATCACTCAAAACTAGTTTGTAGTTATTCTTTACATCACAGTTCACTTTAACACAAATTGCCCATAAGCTACTAAAGCTGAGAAGGTTATTTATTCTTTAAAATTGAGGTCTCTCTGTTTGACCTTAGCAGCTGTCCTCTTTGAAGTGCTTTTGACTTTTCAATCTAAATTTTTCTTGTTTGAGGAAAAGGACAGATAACCTTGCAGAAGACATAAAGACATGAATAAGTTTTTTCCAAAAGAGAAAACACCTGGAGTGAAATATGTGAAAGTGTGTTCAGATGTCAAATTATTAAGATAATTGCAAATTATTGTGGTAAAATAAAAATTCTAATATCAAATGGCTTATTCTATGTGTTACTGTAGATATGGATTTGAACTGGAATACTACATTTGATCATTGGTCATGAGCGGAGTTTTAAAGGAAAATGAGCCATTTGACATAAGACCATGATTACTAATGTTTCAAGTGGAAAAGAATAGGTTATATATTTCTGTGACAATCTTGAAATAAAGTGGTCTTAAGGGCTTTAATCCATGTCACTCTTTTCTTCATTATTAGGTTCAATTATAACATGTGGTATCAATGCAAGAGAAAAACAAAAAAGTCTGGGAAATGGAGAAAACAAACTATTTGGGGGTCCCATAAATGGAGAAAAATATTGCTGAACAATATTTTCAACCTTACGTAATCTGGTGATTCTTGGTTCTCTTAGTTAAAGCTAACAACTGAAGGTGTTAAAATATTCATTACCATGCACCATTCAGTTAACAGAAGTCCTACTGAAAACACCAGCTGAAAATGAAACTACTGTAGTTCTTTCTGATTTTCATCATATGAACATCAGATGATTTATTCATGGTAAGGAATAACCACAATTAGATAAGTCTTAATACCAAGCATCAATAGGTATTTTCCTTATTCCATTTTTGTTTCTTTTTACAATCTACACCTGCTCCCCCAAATTTGTCAGTCTCCCCCAGAACAGCAATAGATTGTCCAGCATCATAATTTTTATCCATCTCTAGAATAATGATGTTATACAGGTTTAGCCAGGGGGTCTCTCTAATATCAGGCTCCTGTACATATTTTCTCCCCTCTATAGATTTACATTATTTCACTATTCCAGGAAAAGCACCCCTCAGAAAACCAAATCTCCCACTTGCTGGAATAACTATCAATAAGAATGAATATTAGTGATGAGAATAGGCTGGCATTCTGGTGGTGTACCAATGCTATGCACCTGAAATATTACTGTAACAGTACTGAAAATCAAGGTTTATAAATATAAATACTTTTAATGTTAAGCTAGCTTCACAAATCTGTAAAAAATCATATTTTACTAAAGATAGGATGATTTTCTTGTCTACGTCCCTCATGCCTCTTTGCTCATACATGCAGAGCGATTAGGAGCTGCTAGAAAGCAATGTGGGTGGTGACAATTTATATTCATAGTATAAATATAGAACACCTTTCTTGGCCTTTTGCTGGAACATGGCAATAATATCAATAACATATTTGAATACATATGAAACTATACTATATTAAACTATACTATACTAAAATATACAGAATATTGAGTCAGAAATTATCCAGGTAGTAAGGCACTCGATTTGCATGAAGCCAAAAATGGTTCTATCCCCAGCACAACATGGTTTTATGAATACTGATAGTAGTCATTTCTGAGCACAGAATAAGGAAGAGTCTCAATATTGCCAGGTGTGGTTCTTAAATCTCCACCCTGATATATAGAGCATTATAAATGGATGTTAACTAAAATAAATGAATAAGGTAATTAATTAACGAATGGTAGTTCAGGAGATGTGTATATTCTCATGGTGAACACTTCTTGAGCTTGTCACTACCATCACCTAGGGTTGCTATTGCTATCAATTACTTTCCTTTGGTGCCAAGTCAGACTGTATAGGCATTTATTCTCTTTTATTTTCAGTCTTTAATTTTTTTTCCTCAAAGTTCCTTCGTCCCTATTTAATTAATATCTTTATTTAAACACCTTGGTTACAAACATGATTGTAGTTGGGTTTCAGTCATGTAAGAATACCACTCTACACCAGTGCAACATTCCCATTACCAATGTCCAAATCTCCCTCCTCCCCACCCCATTTGCGCCTGTACTCGAGACAGGCTTTCTACTTTCCTCATTCATTCACATTGTTATAATAGTTCTCAGTGTAGTTATTTCTTTAACTGAACTTACCACTATTTGAGGTGAGCTTCATATCATGAGCTGGAGCTCTGAGCCCTCCTCTCCTTGTCTCTAAGAATTATTGCAAAAGTATCTTTTATTTTTTTTAAACCCATAGATGAGTGAGACTCCTCTGCATCTATCTCTCTCCCTCTGACTTATTTTACTCAGCATAATAGATTCCATGTACATCCATGCACAGAAAAATGCCATGACTTCATCTCTCCTGATGGCTGCATAATATTCCATTGTGTATATGTATCACCGTTTCCTTAGCCATTCATCTGTTGAATGGCATCTTGGTTCTCCCCAGAGTCTGGCTATAGTAAATAGTGCTTTGTGGCTTGAGATGGTACCTCATGGTTGTTTTAATTTGCATCTCCCTGATGATCAGTGATGTGGAACATTTTTTCATGTGCTTTTTGGTCATTTGTATTTCTTCTTTGTCAAAGTGTCTGTTTATTACTTCTCCACATTTTTTGATGAGATTAAGTGTTTTCTCTTATAAAGTTCTGTCAGTGCCTTGTATATTTTGGATATTAGCCCCTTATCTTATGGATACTGGGTGAATAGTTCCTCTCACTCAGTGGTTGGGTAATGTATTTTGGAAACTGTCCTTTGAGGTGCAAAATCTTCTCAGCTTTATAAATTCCCATCTGTTTATCTCTGCTTCCACCTGTTTGGAGAGTGCTATTTCCTCATTAAAGATAACTTCTTTTTCTGGTTTTTGGGTGACACCAGCTGTGCTCAAGGGTTACTTTTGGCTCTACGCTCAGAAAATCATTCCTGGCAGGCTCAGTGGACCATAAGGGATTCTGGGATTTGAACCACTGTCCAGCATGCAATGCAAATCTGTTACCTCCAGGCTATCTTTCTGGCCCCTTTTAAAGATATTTTTAGGGACCAGAGAGAGAGAGCACAGCGGCGTTTGCATTGCAAGCAGCCAATCCAGGACCAAAGGTGATTGGTTCGAATCCCCATGTCCGATATGATCCCACTTGCATGCCAGGAGCTGTTTCTGAGCAGACAGCCAGGAGTAACTCCTGAGCACCGCCGAGTGTGGCCCCAAAACAAACAAACAAAAAAAAAAAAACAAAAAGATATCTTTAGTCTCAATGTCACGGATTGAGTGATTTATCTATATGTTGTTCAATATACTTTATGGTCTCAGGTCTGATATCAAGATCTTCAATCCATTTGGATTTTACCTTCGTACATGGAGTTAGATGGAGTCCAAGTTCGCCTTTTGGCAAGTGGCTAACCAGTTATATAAATATCACTTGTTAAGGAGGCTTTCCTTGCTCCAATTAGGATTTCTTGCTCCTTTATAAAAAAAATAGATGTTTTTATATCCGGGTAACAATTTCTGAGTACTAATACCTCTTCCACTTAACTTTGGCTCTGTCTTTATTCCAATACCAGGGTGTTTTGAAAACTATTGCTTTTTAATAAGTTTAAGGTTGGGGAATGTAATGCCTACTAATATTCATTTAACCTAAGATTGCTTTAGTTATTTTAGGATGTTTATTGTTCCAAAATAATTTAACAAGTGTTTGATAAACTTCTTTGAGGAATGTTATGGGTATCTTTAGAGGGATCACATAATATCTATACAGTGTTTTGGGGATTGCTGTCATTTTAATGATGTTAATCTTGTCCATCCATGAGCAGGGTATGTGTTTATGTATTTCCATTTCCACCTGTCCTCTCTTTTCTTGGAACAGGGTTTTATAGTTTTATTTGTATAGGTCCATCAAGTCTTTAGTCAAGTTGACTCCATGATATTTGATTATGTGTGGCATTAATGTAAATCGGTTTGATTTCTTAATGTCCATTTCTTCCCGATCATTATTGGTGTATAAAAAGTTCATTGATTTTTCTGAGTTAATTTTGCAGCCTACCACATTGCTATATGAATATATTGTTTCTAGAAGATTTTGGTAGAGTCTTTAGTTCGGGTTTTCTAAGTAGAGTATCATGCCATCTGCAAAGAGTGAGAACTTGACTTTTTCCTTTCCTATCTGGATTCCCTTGATCTCCGTTTCTTCCCTAATTGCTATAACAAGTACATCCAGTGCTATGTAGATTAAGAGTGGGGAGAGAGGACATCTTGTCTTGTAGCAGAAATAGAGGAAAGGCTTTACTTTTTATCCATTGTGGATAATACTTGCCATTGCTACGTAGGAGATGACCTTAACTATATTGAGAAAGGTTCCTTTTATTCCAATCTTGCTAAGAGTTTTTTTTAAATCAAGAATAGGTATTGAGAAATTTCTGTGAATCTATGCCTGCCCAGCCGGGCCTGACTGTGAAAAACTGTTAGTGCTGTCTGTGTGTTTCAATCTCCTCTCCTGTTGCCTGAACCTCTTGGGAGTGGGACGAAAAGAGGCTCCAGAAGAGCATGGCCGTTCCGCTTCACTACACGGCCGTGAGCTCTTTCTAAGGAAAGAACACCATCGCAACAAAGACAAAAAAATCAAACTTAGGATTGTGCTGGATCAGTGAAGCCCAGCATTTATCTCTGGACTGTCTCTGCTGCGTGCTTGGACCTAAGATTTGATCCTGTGTGAGGCTTCATCCATGGAGAACTCCACTCCTTTGTAGGCAAATCGACTCACCCAAAAAGGGGGGAGCCAGAGGAATATGGCTGCATACATCATTGAGCCAATGAATATCATCACAACATGTAGAAAAACCCACAATAAAAGTGTGACAATGGAGAAAAAACTCAGGCCACCGTCAGACATAGAGAACGAAGACGACAATTCTGATGACCATGTAATGACCAACGAACTAATCATCTCTCAGATAAGGACTTTAGAAAAGCAATATGGAAGATACTCAAAAACTCAAAGAAACCATGGATCGAGTTGAACAGAACACTAATAAGAACCAAGAAAATATGAAGGCAGAAATCACAAAACTTAAAACTGAAATAACATGTCAACTAACAGGCCTGAAAAACTCAGTAAATGAATTGAATGAGAAAAAGGATAAGCTCAACACCAGGGTAAAAGAAGCTGAAAATATAAATGGTGCTGTGGAAAATGAGATAAATAACAAATTCATACAGCGGGAGAGATTTGAGAAAAAAAAATTAAAACAAACGAACAGGCATTGGAAAAAATAGTCAAAGAATGGGAACAGATGAAAATAGAAGTCTATGATAAGATCAACAGAAACAACTTAAGAATCACTGGAGAGCCAGAGACACAGGAAGAAAATTTCCAGGAAGAATCAATGGTCAAGAATATCATTAAAGAGAAACTTCCAGGGGTAAAGAATATATGTGATCAAATCCTGCATGCCCGAAGAGTACCAACCAAAAGAAACCCCAGAAAAAACACCCCAAGACACATCCTATTCACAATGACGAATCCCACAGATAGAGACAGAATTCTGCAAACAGCAACATCAAAAAAGGAAATTTCATTCAATTGAGCATCCTTGAGATTTACAGCAGACCTGTCACCAGAAACACTCAAGGCCAGAAAGCAGTGGTGAGATATTGTGACAAGACTGAATGAAATGAATGCTTCACCTAGAATACTGTGCCCAGCAAAACTCACTTTCCGGTTTTACGGAAGAATACATGGTTTCACAGACAAAAAAACAGCTCAGAAACTTTACAGACTCAAAACCAGTCTTAAGAGAAAAACAGAAAGACCTATTTTAAGACAAGACTAACCAAAAGACACACCAAATTTCAATATAACGATGGCATGAATTCCCAGGACAATTCTTTCTCTCAATGTCAATGGTCTAAATGCACCAGTTCAAACAGAGTGGCTAGATGGATCAAAAAACTCAATACAATTTTGTGCTGTCTACAAGAAAGGAACCTGAATAGTCAGAAGAAGCAAAGACTCAAAACGAAAGGCTGGAGGAAAATTATCTAAGCAAACAACACCCATAAAAAAACTGGAGTGGCCATACTTATATCAGATAATGCAATCTTTATGCTCAGGAAAGTTGTAAGGGAAAAAGATGGACATTATATATTAATCAAGGGGTATGTAGAGTAGGAAGAAATCCCACTTCTAAACATATATGCACCAAATGATGGTCCACCAAAATATTTAATGCAATTGCTGACAAAACTGAAAAATAACATCAACAACATCACAATAATTGTGGGGACCTCCACATGGTTTTGTCAACAATGGATAGGTCAAACAGACTGAAACCCAACAAGAATATACTAGACTTGAGGAGAGAAATGGAAGAAAGAGGCCTAGTGGATATATATAGGACACTGCATCCCCAGAAACCTGGATAAAAATTCCTCTCCAATATACATGGGACATTCTCTAGGATAGACTACATAAAATATATATTCATAATATCAAGAGGATAGAAATTTTGCAGGCTACCTTTGCTGACCACAAGGCTCTGAAATTATTTGTGAACTCAAAGGAACAAAGAAGAAAAACTTTAACACCTGGAAGTTAAACAGCCTCATACTGAATAACCAGTGGTCCGAGATGGAATCAAAGAGAAAATCAAAAGGTTCCTGGAAACAAATGACAATGGAGACACAAACTAGCAGAACATATGGGACACAGCAAAAGCAGTACTGCAAGGAAAATTTATAGCTTTGCAAGCACACATCAGAATGAAGAAGGGGCTTACCTGAGTAGCTTAATGATGCAGCTTATAAAACTAGAAAGTGCTCAGCAAAATGACCCAAAAATAGGGAGGCAGAAGGAAATAACAAAGCTGAGAGCAGAAATCAATTAAGTGGAAGCCCAAAAAACAATCTGAAAGATCAACGAAAGCAGAAGTTGGTTCTTAAAAAAATAAACAATATTGATAGACCACTGGCAAAACTAACAAAGAAAGAGAGAGAGAAACTTGATAACTCGTATTAGGAATAAAAAAGGAGAGATCACTACTGATATGGCAGAGATTCATAGGGTAATCAGAAACTACTTTGAGAGGCTCTACGTCACTAAAAATGAGAACCTGGAAGAAAACGATAAATTCTTGGACTCCTATAATCTTCCATGGCTGAACAAAGAGGATGTAGCATATCTAAAAACCCCCATCACAATTGATGAAATTAACATGGTAATCAAATGTCTGCCCAAAAACAAAAGCCCAGGCCCAGATGGATTCACTAATGAATTCTTTCAAACTTTCTAAGAGGAAGTACTACCAATACTGGCAAGATTCTTTCATGAAATCAAAAAAAAAAAAAACGGAAACACTTCCAAATACCTTTTATGAAATCATCACCTTGATATCTAAACCAGACGGAGATGCAACAAAAAAAGAAAATTACAGATGAATATCACTGATAAATGCAGTTGCAAAGATCCTCAACAAAATTCTGGCAAATAGAATATAATGCCTCATTAAGATCATCCACTACAATCAAGTAGGTTTCATCCCAGTAATGAAAGGATGGTTTAACATCCGTAAATCTATCTACATAATACACATCAACAAGAAAAATAAAAATCACATGATCATATCAATAGATGCAGAGAAAACATTTGATAAGGATCAACACCCATTCTTGATCAAAACTCTCAGCAATATGGGAATGGAAGGAATTTTCTCACTATAGTTGAAGTCATCTACCACAAGCCAGTGGCAAATATTATCCTCAATGGAGAAAAAATAAAAGCCTTCCCTCTAAATTCTGGCACAAGACAAGGCTGTCCTCTCTCACCACTCCTATTCAACATAGCACTGGAAGTACTCGCTATAGCGATCAGGCAAGAAAAATATATCAAGAGAATCCAGATAGGAAAGGAAGAAGTCAAGCTCTTGCTTTTTGCAGATGACATGCTACTCTATTAGAAAAGCCTAAAGACTCTACCAAAAAGCTTCTATAAAGAATAGACTCATATAAAAAGGTGGCAGGCTACAAAAGTAACACACAAAAATCAATGGCCTTTCTATACACCAATAGTAATAAGGATGAAATGGACATTAAGAAAACAACCCCGGGGCACAGGAAATAGCATGGAGGTAAGGCGTTTGCCTTTCATGCAAAGGGTTATTGGTTCGAATCCCGGTGCCCCAAATGGTCCCCTGTGCCTGCCAGGAGCAATTTCTGAGCATGGAGCCAGGAGTAACACCTGAGCACTGTAGCACTGCCAGGTGTGACCCAAAAACCAAAAAAAAAAAAGAAAACAACCCCATTCACAATAGTGCCACACAAACTCAAATATTGGAATCAACTTGACTAAAAATGTGAAGGACCTATACAAAGAAAACTATAAAACTCTGCTCCAGGAAATAAGAGAGTATAAGGGGAAATGGAAACATATATCCTGCTCAAGGATTGGCAGGATTAACATCATCAAAATGGAAATACTACCCAAGGCATTATACAGATTTAATGCGATCCCTCTAAGGATCCCCATGACATTCTTCAAAGAAGTGGATCAGGCTCTTTTGAAATTCATTTGGAACCATAAACACCCTAGAATAGCTAAAGAAATCGTTGGAAAAAAGAACATGGGAGGAATTATTTTCTCCAATTTTAAACTTTACTACAAAGCAATAGTTATCAAAACAACATGGCATTGGAACATGGACAGGCCCTAAGATCAGTGGAATAGGCTTGCATATTCGGAAAACGTTCCCCAGACATACAGTCACCTAATATTTTATAAAGGAGCAAGAAATCCTAAATGGAGCAAAAAAAAAAAGCCTCTTCAACAAGTGGCGTTGGCAAAACTGGCTAGCCACTTGCAAATAACTGAACTTAGACCCCCAGCTAACATCATATATGAAATATATGAAGATATAATCCAAATGGATGAAAGACCTTGATATCAGTCCTGAAACCATAAAATACATAGAACAGCACGTAGGCAAAACAATCCAGGATATTGAGACTACAGGCATATTCATCTCCAAGCAGATGAAAGCAGATATTAACAGATGGGAATATATTATGCTGAGAAGCTTCTGCACCTCAAAGGAAACAGCGCCCAGGATACAAGAGCCACCTTCTGAGTGGGAGAAACTATTTACCCACTACCCATCAAATAAGGGTCTAGTCTCCAAATTATACAAGGCACTGACAGAACTTTACAAGAAAAAACATCTAATCCCATCAAAAAATGGGGAGAAGAAATGTACAGACAATTTGACAAAGAAGAAATACAAATGGCCAAAAGACACATGAAAAAATGCTTCACATCACTAACCATCAGGGAGATGCAAATCAAAACAACTATGAGGTACCACCTCACATCCCAGAGAATGGTATACCTCACAAAGAACGAGAACAAACAGTGATGGCGGGGATGTGGAGAGAAAGGAACTCTTATCCACTGCTGGTGGGAATGTCGTGTAGTTCAACCTTTATAGAAAACGATATGGAGATTCCTCCAGAAACTTGAAATCAAGCTCCCATACGATCCAGCTATACCACTCCTAGGAATATACCCTAGGAACACAAAAATACAATACAAAAACCCCTTCCTTACACCTATATTCATTGCAGCACTATTTACATAGCAAGACTCTGGAAACAACCAAGATGCCTTCAACAGACGAATGGCTAAAGATACTGTGGTACATAGACACAGTGGAATATTATGCAGCTGTCAGGACGATGAAGTCATGAAATTTTCCTACACGTGGATGTACATGGAATCTATCATGCTGAGTGAAATAAGTCAGAGAGAGAGAGAGAGAGAAAAACGCAGAATAGTATCACTCATCTATGGGTTTTAAAAAATAGAAGACCTTCCTGCAAAAATAATAATTTGCAGACACAAAAGAGAAAAGAACTGGAAGTTCCAGCTCACCTCATGAAGCTCACCACAAAGAGTGATGTGTTTAGTTAGAGAAATAACTGCATCTTTAACTGTCCTAAAAATGAGAACCATGGGAGCCGGGAGGTGGCGCAGGAGGTAAGGTGCCTGCTGCCTTGCCTAGGACGGACCACGGTTAGATCCCCCGGTTCCCATATGGTCCCCCGTGCCTGCCAGGAGCGACTTCTGAGTGCATAGCCAGGAATAACCCCTGAGCGTCACTGGGTGTGGCCCAAAAAACAAAAAAAAATGAGAACCTATGAGGGAAATGGAAAGCCTGTCTAGAGTACAGGCGGGGGTGGTTTGGGAGGAGGGAGATTTGGAGCAATGGTGATGGGAACGTTGCATTGGTGATGGGTGGTGTTCTTTACATGACTGAAACCCAAACACAATCATGTATGTGATCAAGGTGTTTAAATAAAATATATTATTAAAAATATCTTTTTCTTATTGTGAATTTGAAGATATTTATCTAAACAGTTTTTTCATTATTATATTTTCAAAGTGTTTTTTGTTGATTCAGTTAAAATTTTTTCTTTGGCTTTATTTTGATTCCTTCCTAATAGATATTTTTCTTACTTATGAATGAATGGTATTCCCATAATTTTGTATAGTATGTATCTGCATGTCTTATAGTATGTCTGTCTTGTTTTTTTTTTGTATATGGCTCTATTTTCCTGACATTTTATCCCTTAATTTATTATTCTTCATAATTCCATTTTTCTTCCTAGTCCTTAACATTTTATTATAGGAATTCCCTTCACATGTGCAGATTGCCTCTTTTACCCACAGTTGCAAGTCTCCAGATTTCGGACTGAGGAATACATTGTTAACTGTTCCAGTGCTGAATCGTGTATCAAGTTACAACTTGCCTTCCCTGATTCATCAAATGTCTTTGGTTGGACTTTTAGAAGTTTTATACTCCTTATCATTTTAGTGTAAATTCCGACTTGGTAAAAATGTTTATCTTTTCAATGTGTAATGTTTTATGATTGGAAACCTTTGAAGAATATTTGATTCTATATTTTTAATTAATTGGAATTAATTAATATTTTTAATCTTATAAAATTAATGTATTTCATTAAAGTTTTGTTTTTGTTATTTTGGGTCTGTAGGCTGTATATTGTTACATTATTGTTGTTGTTGTTGTATTATTGCTATATTCTGCATATTATTAATGTTTATAATATTGTTTATTACTGTTTAATATTGCTGTTTACTAAAAAGGGGGAATTTTAAAGTATTCTTAGAATTATTCTATGTTATTCGTTCTGTGTTTGTCGTCCCACCTGGATCTTCCAGGTGGGGGCGATTGAGTGAGAAATAAAAGAGCTTGTGGGGGAGTTTATTGTGGCTTTTTTTGCTAGAGCTGACGGCTGGGTCGGATGGCTAATTGAGCTGGCATCAGACTGTCAAGAAACTCTCTTTGCAAAACCGTTGGTCCCAAACTTCTTTGTCTGAAGTGAATTATTTGTGGTGTATAGTTGTAGCCAGGGTCTCTTTCAGGAGGAGGATGGAAAAATGAGGTTTAATCTTTCTTTCTGGGAATCACTTTTGGATTTGCAGACCACCAGCAAGGGGTTGGGCCTCCCCACACACTAATCATTTTCTTTCTAAAATGTTTTGAGGTTTTCATGGCATGTCTTTCACTTCTCTTGACAGGCTGTTTCCTAGGTATTTGATATTTTTAGATACTATTTTAAATGGGATTGAATCTTAAAGTCTTTCTCCTCTACTACGTTATTTGCGTATAGGAATGGTTTTGTCTTTTGTGTATTGATTTGCCGCCAGCCACTTTGCTGTATTGGCTTATTGTTTCTGGGATTTTTACTCTGGATCTAGGGTTTTCCATGCATATCATCAGATAATTTGCAAAAAGAGATTATTTGACTTACTCTTTTCCTTTCTGGATCCCCTAGATTCCCTTATTTTGTCTAATAGCTATTGCTAGTACTTCTAAAACTGCGTTGAACAAGAGTGAAGAAAGTGGGTAGCATGCCTAGTTCCTAACCTTAGGGGAAAAGTTTTCATTTTTTCACCATTAAGGATAATGTTGGGTGTGGCTTTTTATAGATAGATGTAACTATCTTGAGGAAGGTTTCTTCCAACCTTTGTTGCTGAGTTTTTTCAGCAGGAATGGTTGTTGGATTTTATCAAATGCCTTCTCTTGGTCGATTGTCTTTATTCTTTTTGATGTGATATATGATGTTGATTGATTTGCGTATGTTGCACCATCCTTGCATACCTGGGATGAAACCCACTTGGTAATAATGTATAATTTTTTGAAGTATTGTTGGATTCAGTTTGCTAAGATTTTGTTGAGGATTTTTCATCTATGTTATTAAGTGAGATTGTTCTGTAGTCTTCTTTCTGGGCAGTGTCCTTGCCATCTTTGAGAATGAGTTTTATATTCACCTATTAAACGGAATTAGGAAGGATTTCTGTTTTTTCAATATTTTGGAATAGCCTTAGGATCAATCTTTGTATTTCTTCTTGGAATGTTTGATAGAATTCACCTGTAAAACCATATGGGCCTGGACTTTTGTTCATGGGAATTTTTAAATTATTTTTCATTCAGTTTGCTAAGATTTTGTTGAGGATTTTTTATCTATGTTCATAAGTGAGATTGGTCTGTAGATTTGTAGAAAATCAGGCCTTAGGATGGACTTGGGATATAGATCCACCCCAGAGTACAGTTAACTACCTGAGACCCACCCAGAAATGGGCGGGGCCTTGGAAACGGATATTATGTTTACTTTACCTGCAAGACCCTGCCCATTTCTGGGCAGGTCTCAGAAAGTTACCTGTACCCTGGGATGGACTATAGTTTTCTTTCTGGGCAATGTCCTTGCTGTCTTTGGAAATGAGTGTTATATTCACCTAGTAAAAAGAATTTGGAAGGATTTCTGTTTTTTCGATGTTTTAGAATAGCGTTAGGATAAATCTTTGTAATTCTTCTTGGAATTTTTGATATAATTCACCTGTAAAACCATATGGGTCTGGACTTTTGTTCTTGGGAAGTTTCTTAATTATTGTTTCAATTTCCTTATATGTGTTTGGACTGATTAGGCTTTCTACGTTCTCTTTGTCATGTCTAGGAAGATGACGTTTTCTCATAGATCTGTCGGTTTCTTCAGAGTTCTCTAGTGTAACTGAGTACAATTGTTCATAATACTCCCACATGATGTTTTGAATTTCTTGGGGGTTCTGATGTAATCTCTCCCTTTTCAATTGCGATCCTATTTATTTGTGCATTTCCCCCCCCCTTTTTTTTTTTGAGTTTTGCCAGACCTTTGTCTATCCTGTTTATTCTTTCGAAAACCCAACTCCTGGTCACATTAATTTTTTATTATTTTCTTTGAGTCTATATTGTTTAATTATCCTCTGGATTTTATTATTTCTTTACTTCTGGCAGTGTTTGGGTTCCTTTGCTGCTTTTTATCCAGATTTTAAGGTGTCCTTGTAAACTCTTGATTTTCTTCTTTCCTGATGTAGGCCTGAATTGCTAGGAGTTTTCCTCTAATTATTGCTTATGCTGTGCCCCACAGATTTTGACAAGTTGTCTCTTCATTGTCATTCTTCTCAAAGAATCTTTATATTTCTTCCTTGAGTTCCTCTTTGATCCAGCTATTGTTGATAGCATGTTGTTTAATCTCCAGCTGTTGGATTTTCTCAGCATTTTTACAGTCAATCTTGATCTCTGTTTCATAATACTATGATAGGGTGATTCTAAACATCTTTATACCTGTGACTTCATGCAAGTTAGATTTATATCCTAAAGCATGGTTTATTCTAGAGAAGGTTCCATGCGCACTTGAGAATAATGTGTATTCCGCTTTCTTTGGATGAAGATCTTTCTATAAGTCCATTAGTCCTAATTTCTCTAATTTCTCAGTTAGTGCTCTTATGTCTTTGCTAGTTTTCTACCTGGTTGATCTGTCTAGTGGTGATAGTGGAGTATTTAAATCTTCTACTTCTATCATGTTTCCTTCCATGTTTCTCTAAGATCATGAGCAAATGCTTTACATATTTTCCTGGCTCTACAGTCGATGCATAAACATTGATCAGTGTTAGTACTACTGGGTCTAATGTTCTCTTGAACAGTAAATAGTGACTCTCTTGGTCTCTGAGCACTTTTTTGAAGTTGTATGCAATTCGATCTGGGTCTGAACCCTGCTATGAGCGTAGCAACAGGGAGAGAGACTGAGAGGATATGTCACCTTCGCTGGTATCTTTTTTCTTCTGTCTACTGAAACTCTCCTGAAAAGGTCAAGAATGACCCAGTGAAAACTTTCTCTCAGAGCTGCCCCAGCAGAAAGCCCAAGAAGACCCAGCAAAAACTGTCTCCCAGAGGTGCCCAGCAGAAAGTTATGCTTCCTTGTCTGTGAAGGCAGGAGGTGTCTGGCCCTTGATGTGGACTTAGCAACTAGGAGAGAGAATTAGAGGATGTGTGCCTTCGCCTATTTCTCTTCTTTTCTCTCTCCTGAAACTCCCCTGATCTAAGTTTAGCTGTCCCAGTTTTTATTTTCCATTGGCTTGAATGATTTATTTCCATCCTTTTATTCTAAGCTGGTGCCTATCATGTTCTATTAGGTGTGTTTCTTGCAGGCAACAGATATCTGGTTTTTGTTTTCTGATCCACACTCTATTCTGTGTCTTTCAATGGGGGAATTTATCGAGTTGACATTTTAGAAGATTATCAACAGATTGGCTTGTTGTGCTATTGCATTGAGTAGAATGGTTGTTTTTATAATATTGGGTTTGGATTGTGTAATACATCTTTGAGTAGTTCACTTAGAATTGGTTTGGTTAGACAAATATTGCGAGTTCTTTTTTGTCTGAGATTGTTTATAGTCTCTCTCTCATATGACTGAGAGTATTGCAGTGTATTTGGAACTTTCTGTCATTCATTAGTTTGAATACATCATTACACTGTCTTCTTGCTTGATTTGTTTCAAATGGAAGATCTGGTTTGATTCTTATGTAATTGAAGTAAATTTCTCCCTTATTGCTTTAAGGAATTCATGTTTCTCTTTGTTTATTTTCCATTTGAATTACTATATGTCTTGATGTTGGTTTATGAGGGTCTATTTTATTAGGGACACTTTTTGCCACTTGAATTTGCACCAGACCCTCTTTCAGATGGTGGGAAAGTTTTCTGCTATTACATATCTCACCACTTGTTCTTCCCATTTTTTATTTTCTCCCCTTCTGATATTTGTACAATCTTAGATTATTTCTTTTTTCTTTGTTCATTAAATACCTAATATTTTCTTCCAACGTTTTGCCTCTCATTTTCTTATTGGCTTCTTTGTCATTTTTGGTTTGTAGTTTTCCTTCAAGTTTTTCATTGCAATTCTCCAACAGCTATTCTGTCTTGCTAAGACTTTTTATTTCCTTTAATTCCATTTGTATAGATTCTCTCATGTGCTGTAAAAGTTAACCTTGGAGCTGGCTGACTTGTTTATCTATGAATTTCTTGAACTCGCTGGTAGTGATTCTTTGATTTCTATTGCCATGATTTTCATTGCCACTTTTATGTCTTGTGCAGTTTGGTGTACTTGGAAACTTTTTAGAATTTCTTTCCATATCCACGGCTGCTAATGTATTCCTTAGTTTCCCATATTCCTTTGCATTTGGTGGCAGGGAGTGTTCTGCCCTCGTTTGTCACCTGTGGCATGTGACTGTGTCCCTTCAATCGTTTGTGGCCCTAGGCTAGAATAATTGCTGCAGTCACTTATGTGTGGCACTGTCCTCCAGTCTCCTCCCTCACTTTCCCTTGAGGAAGGGATTTTTGTATTGCTTTTCTTCTGTTTCTGGAGTATTTACCTAGGAGTGGTGTAGCTGGATCATATAGGAGCTCAATTTCCAGTTTTTTGAGAAATGTCAATTTTGTTTTTCATAAGGTTTGGATTAGATGGCATTCTCACCAGTAGTAAATGAGAGTTCTTTTCTTCTCATGTCCCCACCGACATTGATATATCTTCTTTGTGATGTGTGCCAGTCTCTGTGGAATGAAATGGTGCCACATTGTTTTGATTTGCATCTCCCTGATGATTAATAATGTGGAGCATTTTATGTGCCTTTTGGTCATTTGTATTTCTTCTTTGAGAAATTATTCATTTTTCTTTCCATTTCTCGATAGGGTTAGATGTTTTTTATTTTTTGTAAAGTTCTGTCAGTACTTTGTATATCTTAGATATTATCCCCTTATCTGATTAGTACTGGTGAATATCTTTTTCAGTTGTTTGGGTTGCTTCTGTATCCTAGGTACTATTTCCTGTGAGATGCAGAAGGTTCTCAGCTTAATTATTCCATCTGTTTATCTTTGCTTCTACTTGTTTGGATAGTGCCGTTTCCTCCTTGAATATGCCTTTAGTCTCAATGTCTTTTTTATTAGTGTGATAATAATACCCAATGCAATAGAGACAAGGGCCAGTAGGACTGCTTCATGGTATGAAACATGCTCACCATTATGAGCAGGAGAGTTTAGTTAGGGCAGAGAAGGGATCACTATGACAATATTTGGAAATGTTTACTGTGGAAAAAACTGGTAAAATGATATGTATGATACCTCTTTAGTAAAAATGTTGCAAATTATCACAGTGATTTTAGAAGGGAAAATTGGAAAAGAGAAGGGGTGTGTATGTCATAGAAGTTGCACTAGGGTGGTCTGCAGGGAGGGTGCAAGAAAAATTGGTGAGAGGAAATGTGTACTGGTGAAAGTATGGGTGTTGAATATTGTATGAAAATCAATCACTAATATCTTTGTAACTGTATCTCATGGTGATTCATCTAAAATTTAATTTTAAAACGATCCAAAAGGCTCTCTTATGTGTTCTCGAACTTCTGTGAATTGTCTCAGCTCAGCTGAGCAATTTCGCACCTTTGCTCATCTTTGGAAGTATTGCATTGCATTCAACTAGGTGGAATGATGAGATGACTCAACCATATGGCTGGCAGTTGTCAGAAACTTCTGTTTGGAATTTCAACTAGAGATGTTTATCATTATACCTTGATTTTCTTGATTTCCACTTCAAACTGGCTTCTCTTTTTGGTTTGGTTTACTCACCAGCTTTTAACAGTAAAAGAAAAGCTGGTGAATGCTCATAGATTTAGGTGTATAAGTAGTATAGTGTTACTCCCATGGCATTTGGTTCATTACAAAGAGTATTGCATTCTTCACAGGTTATTTATGAATATATATTATAACTTTGTCTTGTAAATATTGTTTCTACGAGTCATAATCTAAGAAAGATACCTTATAAATGACCTATACAAAGTAAGTAGTATATTTAATAAGGCATAATATGTTCAAAATACTGTTTAATTCTATATATAATGTAACCTAAAATATCTCAAAATGGTTAGTTATGGACAAAAATTTTGTGTTAGACATCATTTTAATACATTTGTAAATATTGATAACTTTATCTTCTGGCTTAATAAATTATTACAGCTTGTGTATATTTATGAATATGAGTTTTAGGTCACTAGACCTTATCTTACTCTCTGATTATTTAAAAACTATAACAATATTTTTAAGAATCCAAATAACTCATGCCTTTGTAACAAACTTTGTCAATCAAAAGTTATTTCCATTTCTTCCATTGTTTCTTAATTAGTACAAATTATTAATTATAACTAAGTTAATAATAAATGCATTACAACAACATTTTATTCATATTATTCCTGCATAATTTTGTTTCAAATTTTATCAAACTTCACAGTTGCATTTACATTAATGTTTAATATGTTTCCATTGGCAGTATCACCCTTCTAGTAATTTAGTTTTATTCCATTAAAGGAGTGATATAATCACAGCATTATTAGAATTGACATAGCTTCTTTCTATTAAATATTATAATGTTTGTATAGAATAAATAATTGATGTTTTGTGAAATTATATTTTCACAGAATTAAAACATGGCCAAACTATCTAATTTGAATTGCAAATATTGTCAAAAGAAAACTTGAAAATGAACATAAATAACTTTACATTACAAAGTAGCTATTTGATCTACATGAAAAGTCCAATTTCTGAAAGAGACCATAAAATGAGCCTTATATAACAACATGTATTAAATTGTCACCTACCACAGAACAACTACTAACCTTAGAGACCAGAGTGACAGTACTTGTCTTGCATGCTTTTGACCATGTTATGATATCTGACATTACAAATGGTTTCTTGAGCCATGCCAAGAGTGGTAATCCCTTGTCACAGAGTCTACAATAAGCACTGAGCACTACCAGGTATAACTGAAAAATCAAAACAAAACAAACAACAAAATACTTATTTTAAATATTGTTGCTTCTTCAGATGCCTATATTCTGTGATTTCATAAATTCAGTGATAACACTACAATAATTCAGTGGTCAGTGATACATTTAAAAAAATAGCATAATTTACATATTAATCCAGTTTTCCTATGAAATAGACTCCAGCACCTTGCTTTTTTTTAAGCATGAAAATAAACATCTCAGACATTTTTTGAGGGCCACATCTGAAGCTGTTTATGATCCCTGGGTCCATCCAAAAAGAACACAGTGAACTGAGCTCTCTGGATTCTGACTGAAGGTAGGAGAGGAGCAGCCCACAATTCCTTTACCCTTACATGGCCTTTAGTACAGCAAACTTTTTGAGGGCCAAATTTGAAGCTGGTTTGTGATCCCTGGGTCCATCCCAGAAGAACACAGAGAAAAAATAAAATGAAAGTGCTGCAGCTCTGCTTCGCTCTATAGCCCCACACTTCTTCTAAAATACAAACACCATCAAAAACCCCATCATACTCTTTCTTCTCTGTGGACCTGGCCAACAAACACCTAAGACTGCAAATGCTCTGGGACCCACCCTCGGTAAGGATCCGCCCAACGCACGTGGGGCCAAACCTGCCTGGTGATTGGGAGCCCAGAGACTTGTAAAGACGCCGACCATGCGGTCTGCTCCTTTCTCTTTCTTCTCTGCGGACCTGGCCAACAAACACCTAAGACTGCAAGCCCTCCAAGACCCACAACCAAAAAGTGCTCCGCTTCACTCCGCAGCCGCGCTCGCCTTATAACCCTTGAATTCCATTTCAGTACTTTGTAAGATATACCAGCAGGCATGCGCTCGGCCTTTCCCAGCCTCTTTGCTGCTGAGCTGCTACATCGAGGAAACCCTGAGCCACTAAGACCAAAGCATCTCCGGGGACGAGCTGCTAAGACCAAGACACCGCTAAGACCAAGGCGTATCCAGAGACCAGCTTCCTTGGGCACCCAGAGACCTTAAAATAAACAACAGCAGCCACGCGCTCAGCCTTTCCTCTGCCTATGGGTGATTATTTCCACTGTAACCTTACCTTACCCTCTTTCTTTATATCTTTGTTCTCATAATTAAAAATAAAACACATACACACACAAAAAAAGTATATCAGAAGCCAGAGAGATAGTACAGCAAGTAGGGTGTTTGCTTTGCATGTAGCCCAGCCAGGTTCAATCAATCCCTGGTGTTCCATGTTTCTCCCCCAGTCTGCCAGGAGTGATTTCTGAGTGCAGAGCTAGGAGTAACCCTTCAGAAATATTGGGTGTGGCCCCAAAGCAAGCAAACAAGCTACATCAGAATTTCTTTTATTTACTATACTTTCATAGGTAATAAAATTATAAAAGGAGGCAGGAAAATTATTTGGTGCAAGCATGAGGTAGAGGGGGTGATGCAGAAAAGGTCCCATACACAGAGGCTTCATCTTTAAAACTGCATCATTAATATTTTGCTTTTTAAAGTTAAAATATAGCAAAACCAAAATAATCAAACCTAACAATACTAAGTTCAATACCTATGATTAAGTTATGTAACTTTTTGTGAGCTTAAAATATTTTATTTATTTTTGTTTCTGTGTTTGCTGTGGGGCAGTACTCAGGGATTTCTCTGACTCTGCACCCAGGGATCACTCTTGGTGGGTTCAGGGGACCATGTGGGGGGCTGGGGATCAAAACTGGGTTGGTTGTGTGTTGAGTACCCTATAGTACATAGTAATAGAGTATTATGTACAGGGGTATACTATTTCTCTGGTCATGAGCTTTAATTATTTTAAAATTAAAAACTTGAGCTTAGTAAAATAAATCCTTTTTTGGGGGAGGTCACACCTAGTGGTGCTCAGGGATTATTCCTGGCTCTGCATTCAGAAATTGCTCCTGGCAGGCATGGAAAATCATATGAGATTCCAGGAATCGAATGGGGGCTCCATCCTATGTTGATCGCCTGCAAGGCAAACGCCTACTGTTATGTTATCGCTCCGGCCCTAGTTAGTCCTGTTTGATGTATGCCCACAAGTGATTCCATTAGTTGCTAACACTTAAACAACCTATTGAATGATATTAGGAATATTATTCTGACATTTTGTGCATGATTAGGCAAGCTTATGATATGCTGATTTAACCAGAGTACTTTCTAATTATTGTAACACAGCAAATAAAGTAATTTAATCTAAAAAAAAAACCCATCATAATACACAGAATCACAGTTAAAGGGTGACAATGAGGAAACAATGAAGGACAACTGCGTGGAGTATGAGGATGGAAGCTCTGATGAGATAAAAAATGCCAACCACCTGGTTGACCTCTCAGAAAGGGAGTTTAGAGTAGAGATATGTAGGATGTCCATGTAACTCAAGGGGAGCATAGATCAATTTGAACAGACCACAAATATGGACATCAGAAAACTCCAAACTGAATTAATGGGATTTAAAAATGCAGTAGAGTTAATATAAAACTGTATGGAAAGTCTCTCCAATAGAGTAGCAGTAGTTGAAGACAGAATTAGTCAGCTGGAAGATGAGAGGCATAATAACTCCATAAAGCAGAAGAAATTTGAAAAGAATCTCAAAGCAAATGAACATCTAATGGGAAAATATTCAAAGATTTGAACAGATTAAAATAAAAATGTTTGATAAATTCAGCAGAAACAACATATAATCGTTGAAGTCCCAGAAACAAAGGAAAGAATCCCCAGGAAGAATCAACAATCAAGGACATCATTACTGAGAAACTCACAGAGATAATGACTGTATGCAACCAAACCCTGCATCCCTAAAAGTACCAGTTAAAATAGACCCAAAGAAAAGAACCCCAACACATGCTAGTCACAATGGCAAATCCCACAGATAGGGATAGGATACTGAAAGCAGCAAGATCCAAAAGAGAAATTACATTCAAGGAGCATTCTTAAGATTTACAACAGACATGTCACAAGAAACTCTCAAGGCCAGAAAACAGTGGTGGAATATTGTGACAATACTGAATTAATTGTAGGCTTCACCTAGAATAATGTACCCAGCCAGACTCACGTTCAGGTTTGAAGAAAAATACATAGCTTCACGGATAAACAACAGCTCAGAAATTTTACAGATACAAAAGCAACTTTTAAAGGAGAAACTTAAAGGCCTTCTTTAAGGCAAGATAGACCAACTGACAACCAATCTTATAAATAAATATGGTATTAACTCAGATGAAAATCATCTCTCTCAATGTCTATGGATGAAATGGGCCAATTAAGAGACTCAGTGTGGCAAAATGGATCAAAAAGATTAATCCAACCTTTTGCTGCCTACAAAACACACCTGAATAGTCAGAACAAACATAGACTCAAAGTCAAAGGCTGGAGGAAAGTCATCAAAACAGACAGCACCCTTAAAAAAGCTTGGGTAGCATATTAATATCTGATCACACAGAAAAGTTGTAATGGACAAAGATAAACACTACGTACTAATCAACAGATATGTACCATAGGAAAAAATCGCAATACTAAATATATACACACCTAATGAGAGACCAGGAAGATATCTAATACAACTACTGACAAATTTGAAAGAGGACATCGATAATAACACAATAATTGTGGGAGACCTAACCACGGCCCTGTCAACATTTGATAGGCCAACCAGACTGAAACTCAACAAAAATATATTAGATCTGAAAAAAAATGGAAAAAAATAGACCTATTAAATATATATAGGACACTCCATCCTCAGAAACCTGGATATACATTCTTCTCCATTGCACATGGCTCATTCTCCAGGATAGATCACATACTGGTACATAAAACATCTCCATGGGGGCCGGGCAGTGGCACTGGAGGTAAGGTGCCTGCCTTGCCTGCGCTAGCCTAGGATGGACCACGATTTGATCTCCCGGTTTCCCATATGGTCCCCCAAGCCAGGAGCGACTTCTGAGCGCATAGCCAGGAGTAACCCCTGAGCGTCACCGGGTGTGGCCCAAAAAAACAATATATATATATCCATAAAATTAAGAGGATAAAAAAATTTTAGGCTAACTTTGCTGAACAAAAAGCTCTGAAATTATATACAAAGGGGGCACAGTAAAAAACTTTAACAACTTGAAACTAAATAACCTGCTACTGAACAGCCAGTGGGTCCGAGATGAAATCAAAGAGGAAATTAAAACTTCCTTGGAAACAAATGACAATGAAAATACAAACTATCAGTATCTATGGGACACAGCAAAAGTTGTTCTGAGAGGAAAATCTATTGCTTTGCAAAACAATCCGAAAGATTAATGAAAGCAGAAGTTGGATCTTTTAAAAAAAAATAAGCTAGAATGATAGGTCATTGGCAAAACTCACAAAGAGAGATAGAGAAACTTGATGACCCATATTAGAAATGAAAAGGGAGAGATCACTACAGATATTGCAGAGATTGAAAGGGCAATCAGAGATTACTTCTAGAAATGTTATGCCACGAAACATGAGAACCTGGAAGAAGTGGATACAATTTTTAACTAATAATATTCCAATTTTGAACAAGGAGGACATAACATACCTAAACACTTCCATCACTATTGAGGAAAATAAAACTGTAATCAAATGTCTCCCCAAAAAGAAAACCGCAGGCCCAGATGGATTCACTAATGAATTATTTCAAACCTTTCAAGAGGAATACGACCAATCCTTGCCAGTATCTTTCAGGAAATTGAAAAAATGGGAAGAGTTCCAGATAGTTTCTATGAAGCCAATATCACCTTGATACCAAAACTAGAGATACAGCTAAAAAAGAAAATTACAGACAAATATCCCTGATGAATACATTTGCAAAGAACTTCAATAAAATTCTGGCAAATAGAATTCAATGACTTATCAAGAAGATTATGCATTATGATCATGTAGGTTTCATCCCAGGAATGCAAGGATGGTATAACATTCGAAAATCTATCAACATAATACAAAGCATCAAAAATAAAAAATAATACTAATCACATGATCATATAATAGACGCAGAGAAAGTATTTGACAAGTTCTAATACCTATTCTTTTTTAAATACAATTTTTATTTTAATCATAGTCTCTTACATATCATTCACAGTAATATTCCAGGTACATTTTAACATTGAATCAGGGGAATTCCCATCACTGAATTGTCATCCCTCCACCTCCATTCCCATTCTGCCTCCCATATCCTCCACTCTCACCCCAGGTGCTGCTTTAATGAATGGTCCCCTCTGTGTCTAATTTACTGCTCAGTGATCTTATCATTGTTTGGTCTTGGTACCTCCATTACTTCCCTCTCTAATTGGGAGGCTGACTAGATAGTTCAATTTATGTGGTTTTGTTTGAGGAAGATAAACGTAATAAAATGGGGTAAATTAACTACGTCAACAACGGGCATAGTCCTTCCATATGCTCTCAACCTTGGTATGAAAGACGAAGGGGAAAAAAGTGAAACACCACAACAGTTCAAAAAGAAGTATCAGATAAAATATCCAGTGAGCACTGCAGCAATAAAGATATGCACCACATAATTGCCATAGTCTTGAGATAAAAAACGACAGAGCGCAAAAAGGAGGAAGAGAAAACAAGAAAGAATAAGTATTGGGCCCGGAGAGATAGTACAGTGGTGTTTGCCCTGCAAGCAGCCGATCCAGGACCAAAGGTGGTTGGTTCGAATCCCGGTGTCCCATATGTTCCCCCGTGCCTGCCAGTATGCTCTCCTACAAGGAGTTTCAAGAAGTACTATGAAGGATTCTCATAGAACTCAAAGAAAGAAGAGATCAAGAATGAGAGATCACAAGAAAGAAATAATAAACTCCACACTGAAATGATAGGACTGAAAGACTCAGACGTTGAAATTAAAAACATAGTGGAAAGACATCAAATGTCTAAAATTTTAAATTCTATTCTAGACCCATAAATTCTAAATTATAAAATTCTAAATGCTATTCCAAAATTCTTCATGTGTTTTGGGCAATACTCCACAGTGTATATTTAATGTTACAGTGTTTGGAGTTTCTACCCTGTTAAACCCTGTTATTTGATCTTTGAATATTAGTTGTATATATGGTTTAGTTTCTAGGTGCTTCAGAATAGTGCTATCATTCCATGTTTATCTTTCATCTTCTGGCTTACTTCGTTTAACATAATATGTTCTAGGTCCATCCACATTGCTGCAAAGTCTGTGATAGTATCATTTCTGACTGCTGTGTAGTATTCCATTGTGTATAGATACCACATCTTTTTTTTTCCTTTGGTTTTTGGGCCACACCCGGTGACGCTCAGGGGTCGCTCCTGGCAGGCACAGGGGACCATATGGGGAACCGGAGGATCGAACTGCAGTCCGTCCTAGGTTAGCGCAGGCACCTTACCTCCAGTACCCCCAATACCACATCTT